>VXBI01003332.1:627323-681122 GCA_013397375.1 Toxostoma redivivum | reverse complement strand
TTATATATATACCTTTTGTTCTTGTTGATGTTTCCTGACTGTCTCTTATACCTAAGGAAGATTTTCCCATATCTTTGGATTTTGCTTTTCCTGTAAGTTCTAACATATTTTGCAAATTATGGTGACAGCTGCATTAAACTGAGGACACGTATATTTCAAATAAATATTTTATTTAAAACAATGTCTGAATTAAAAATTAAAATCCACTGTTAATATGGTCCTATTTGTAGCAGAATTATTTTCAAGCCATAAGAGATTACATTTAATTTTTGTTTTCCTTTCATACTAATTTCACAGATCTCCATGGTACAGGTGCATTTTCCTAATGCGGCAGTGATGAGGCAAAGCCTTCAGTGCCCAAGCAGTTTCTCCCAGTCTTTAGTAGAACAACGAGATGGAAGAACTACTGAACAGTTATCTGATCTTTGAAGCTAAAAAAAATGTGACTGAAAGAAAGAAATAGAACTAAAAAAGGAAGTTGTGTCTGTACTTATTTTTCTTATTCTGTTAAATGGGGTTTCAGAGTTCACATTTTCTATTAAATATCAATATTTATATAAACAACAGATGTATGAGGGCACAGCCCTGCTTTCATAATTAACTTTTGCATGGAAAAATCTCCCCTAGAAGCTAATATGTTACTGGATGGACAGTAATCTCTTCTGATCAGGAGTTTCTCTCCAAATGAAGAGTCTTTTTCTTAAGATATTTAAAGGGACTGATTTGAAATATCTTGAAACCCACCTAACAGAAATATCAGGACTGCTCTTACTGCCTGATAAGTAAGATAGTAACATGCACAATGCCCAGAAAGCTCTTAATTTCAAACAATATATTTTTCCCAGCGATTATTTTAAGAAAGAACTTCTCCAGTCTATTACCTACAGGAAAACATTGACAACCAATCATGGTAAACTACAGGTTTAACTAACCAAAGAAAGATGGTAACCTGCAGGTTTGACTAAAAATAAATCACAAATAGCCCATTTTTTTATGGACACCTTTCAGTAAACTACAGGAAGCTGTATATACAATTTTGCATATATATGTGTGTGTGTGGAAGAAAGTTCTGCCTTTAAATTATCGTGAGCCCTTTTAGGCACTCTGATATTCATGTAGCACATTTCAGGTGTGCTGTTAGAAGACAGCACACTGGGAGAAATATATGTCTGCAGTGAAAAATATTTTCTGTCACTTCCAGTGATGAAAATTATTAAAGTTTTACTCTCTTCTCAAATTTTCACTTCGAATTACCAGATTAGATTACACACTAAAATCCTACATTCTATTTTTATACTGAGAAAGAAGAGGTACAACTGTTTACCTAATGTTACTCAACATTGAAACTCTCAAGTTTCTTTCAATGTTACTGCATTCAATTGATATTACTGTAATCAGTTGTGCTGCTTGCATTACTGCAAAGATTTTTGCCTTATGTCTTTGTGAAGAAAAGAAGAATTCAGTAGTCTTCCAGTACCTGAAGGGGCCTACAAGAAAGCTGGAGAGAGATTTTTTATAAGGGTCTGTAGTTATAGGGAAAGGGGGAATGACTTTAAACTGAAAGAGGTCAGGTTTTTATCAGGTATTAGAAAGAAATTCCTGTTCTCCCATCATTTCTGTATGAGCACTTATTGAAATGCAAAGGATTGATATATTTTCGGAGTTAGGGTAATTAGCAGGAGTAATATACTGAACAGGTATAAAATGAATTATCAAGAAATTTCAATACATGAATAAAATTAGCTCAAAAATAATCTAGAGAAAATGCTAAAAAATGTAAAAGCCCAGCAGATCATGATAGAGAATGTGATAAGAAGAGCAGAGAGAGCTGGATACTGTGATAAAAATTGTGAGTCCAGTATGGAGAAAAGCAGATTGGATAACCCATGCAGTATTTCTGCTTCAGCCCTGCTGTGTGTGCAGTTGGTGAGATGCAGTTTTAGCTCCCAGGATTAATGTTTGCTTGGGATGTGTTCAGTTTTACTCCTTTGCAATATAGCACACAAAACTTTTAAAGTTCTTTGTTGCTTTATGGTGTTAATAAAGCTATTTTTGTATCAACCCTCCCAGTGATCTCCCTCTTTGTCTTTTAACACGTAACATCTATATTTTATTGAAGCTGAGGTATTTCTGATGTAGCATATACCAATTTCTAAAAAATTTCTTTACCTTAAAATTGTTTCAGTTTGATCTACTCACCAGTATTAGGCACAGCAACTTCCTTGGAGAAAAGTACCTTTCTGTTAAAAAATGCTGCTTGATAAAAGTGAAATTTGAGGATTTTGTGTATTGTTCTCAGAGCTGTCTCAGAACATCCAGACTTCTAAAAAACATCTTTATGGGATTCCACTTGTGCAATAAAATGATGTTTGAAGAATATTCTGGGAAAAACTGTTTCTATCTTGGACTATTTTCCATTATTCCTACTGAGATTTATATACTACTGAGGGAGGACTCTTTCATCTACAGAGGCACTACTTGTCCTTAGCTTACCTCAGAAGTAAAATTCTGATTTTACAATATCTATGTCCTCCTGACACTTTCAAGAGAGATTTCTTATTTCTAATGCTTTATGTTTGACAAGAAATGAAAAGTGTCTTTATTAGTGATATATAACAATTCTATTTAAATTCTTCCTGCATATGTCACTTTGAGGATGAAAAGGTTTCACCCATACATTCTATCTGAACTTCATTTGAAATATCAAAAAAGAAAAAAAAAGTTAAACTCTTGGAAAGTACTGATATCCATTAATAAATTGGGTGAAAACCTGATGTATTTCTTGTTTAGTTAAATCTCTATAATATATTCACTTGGTTATATTTATACTTACAACAAGTGGAAAATAAGAATTATCAAACTGAAAATGAGTTTTCAGGACTTAAAAATAATTTTCAGAATGATTTGTTGTCGTTTAATCCAGAGCAAGCAAGTATTACTGAAGGGAATATAAGGTAGAGAAGAACCTGGGAACTACTTTTGTTTGATCTTAAAATTAAAGTTATGTGAGGAGCAGCCTGTGACTTTATTTTCTTTAAAATCATTTACTTCCTAAGTACTTTTATATATGGATAGGGAACAACTGAAGGAAAATTCATATTATGGAATGGCTAGGTGGTAATCTGATTTTTAGATATGTTTTTATTCTGCATTTTTAAAGCCTGCTTGCATTCTAAAGACTGAGAATATGATGTTGGAAAGAGAAGAGCAAGAAGGGTATTCAGAAGTTTACTCTTCTAAAGAATCTCTTTGCTTAGATTCCATTTTTATTTCAACTCAGTCTTTGTTAAGGTACTCTTTTTAAACCTTTCTTAGTCCCTGTTCTATTTAAAGGTTTGAGGTATGAAAGATAGAATGAAGAGAGGTCTCTTCTGATGACTTATAAAGGTGGTTTAGAAACAAATCTTTCACACAAATCTTTCCTGATTTGACATAGTTAATGTGTAAAGATGTTTAATACATAAGAGAACTGTTCCTCTGTTATATTCCTGATCTGTAAAAAAGTATCAAATCATATGTTGATCCAATATGTACATCAAAAATGCTGAATTTCTGATTTTTCCAATTCTAGTAGAATGAACAAAGGAGAGGCGTGTTAAGGGACCCCATCCAAATCTTTTTAAATGTGATGTATAGAGTGCAAATTCTCTAAGCAGAAAAAACATATATATATATAAATATAAATATCTTGAACAAATCAGGTACAAAATACATATTTAAACAACTTTGAATATGATTTTCTATATAGCAGCTGAGAAACTCATCTGAGGCAGAATGCAGCAGCTGCTTCTGAGTGAGTTGTTACATTTTTCTTTCTTTAAATGTTCTTGTGTTTACATTATTTAGTTATTTTAATCTTATACTGCTCATTTCATCTGATCAATACTAAGTCTACAACTGATATGCATACTGATTAGAAAATTAATCAGAGTGAAGAGATATTGTAATGAATGGTCTGCTCCAGGGATTCTTAGCATTTTAAATGAATTATTTACTTTACCTCTTCAACTATGCAGTGTTCCCACATTGGCTTTCATTTAAAACAGAAGAGTCTCGCTGAACTTTGGCTTCCTTTTATTACCACTATTCTTCATTTTCTCCTCATTTGCTTTTTTCTGCCTTGCACACATGAAAATATTCCTTTTTTTTGCAGATCAGCCATCAATGTCTTATGAATCATAGCCTAGGAAACACAGTTCTAGATGTAGTAACCAGAGACAGTATCTAGCTGATACTTACATGAGAACCGCAAAAGCAATTCTCTAATCTCCATAGTGCAAGAAGTTCAGAAAGACTCATAAAAAATATAAGTATTCTAAAGTGCTAAATTTCTTTCGAAGATAAGGGTGTTGCCTCTACTAATTTTCAGCTGTTTCTCTAAAGAACTTTTTTTTGCATTCTGAATATTTTATTGTCACACACCCAATAAATGGTTAAACCCTAAAAATTCAGGCTGGACATAACCTGTAAATGCCAAGATGAAGAAAGAAGACAGTAAGAGTGGAACAATTCCTTCTTAGCTGTTTAGTAACACCTCAATATAAAGAAGTGTATCAAAAGCAATTTTGGACAATCTACAGCAAATGGAAGAGCAGATGAGAATAGGAAAGTAGTCTCTTGGCCAGAATCCACAGGCTTTCAAGGAGTCACTAGGAGTATCATTAAATTGGCAAATTTTGAGGTCTATCTCATTTACTATAGACTTTCAGGGCTATAATGTATGATTTACAAACTAGGTGCAGACATAAAAAGAGACATACACAGAACACTACAGAGAAATCTGCAAAAAAAGCCTCATTTGGTAAGGGAAAATTTTTACACTCAATGTAAGATTTTTGGGTTTTATGTGCAATAAATATTTCATATGAATTATCATACAAACAGCCCTTAATCAGACTAGGAAATAGTTAATAACTTTTCATCCCTAGAAGACCTTTTTTCATTTGCAGGTGACCTTATTCTGGAAGCAGAAAAGGATTGTTCACTGACACTCTTTGCAAGAACATAGTGAATGAAAGCTGAACAGAAGCTGCTGTTCACACACAGACACACTTAAATATTTCACAAAAAACCCTGAAAATGTAGATTTGTTTACTTCTATTAGGCCATCTAATCATAAACTGTCCTCATGCTCCACTGTTATTGAAATGACAAAACTCACTTCTCTTTTTGTACCATTTCTGGACTGATTTGTTAGCAATTATCTTGCAGTTCTGTACCTTGGGGTTTTGGGGGCACAGCAATAGGGTTAATATTGAAACTACATTTAAAAACCTGATGTAAAGATAATAAAAAAAAAGTATTAAATAGCATTAATACTTTACTGACTAGTATTTTGCATCTCTGTTTTCTAGACACTATCTTCTTCCTCATCTATATAACTCCAACAGTTCATAGGGATCTTAGGGTGGGAGCACAATTAGTAACAGCAAGGAGTTCATTAAGATTAAAAGTACACTGGAGATTTAGATTTATATGACTGACAAACACAGTAAGCACAGTTCTAAAGAAACCTTAGTCAAAAACTGAATTTTCCCTCCCTTAGTTAAGTTCCTTCTGGTTCACAGAGGAGAAACTTTTGTTACTGATTGCAGGCTGGGTTCTGCACAGCTTGTTGGAAACAAAAATCTATAGTGCATATAAACACAGCCCACAGTCTGTTGGTATCATATCACACTACTTTATACATGTATATTAATATGCTCCACCTTTCAAATCATGGGGTAAGTGAAAAGCTTTTCACGTTTTACTCACATTTCATTAGCTAAGTGTTGTCATAAATCTTTCTTTTAGGAATTTGATTCTTAAAAGGATGCTTTTTCTCTCTATATGGTAGATTTAGAGAAACAGGAGCATGAATTTGATTAGGGATTTTTAAACACTCTTACAAAGATAATAAAAATAATCATTGAAATCTCCATATCCATGGTTAAAAGGGGACAAAGGTCCTTACCTATTCTAAAGCCAACAATTCTGAGCTAAAGAAAGCAGTTAAAAGAAAAAAAAAATTGAAACAGCTAAAACTGATGAGGAAAGAAGATGCTGAAATTAAAAAATAGAAATCATTCTACCTGAAAATCATTAACTGTAAGTTGTCATTAACTAACTGCTTTTAAACACACTGAAGATCTTTAACAAAAAAGTTTAGCTATAGAGACCTAAGTTTTCCCAGTGTGAGTGGTAGAAACCTAGAAGTACTTATCCACCTAGAAAGGAAAGGTTGCCAGCACTATAGGGAAAACCAAATCCCAAAGGAAACAAATATCAAAACCAAAAGTTATCCTGATCTTTTAAGAGCCTTTACTTTGAATATACTGAGATCATTAAGTTGTCCCCAAAATATTTGAAAAAATGTCATGCATAGATGCCTTTTTCAAGGAAAATGGTCTCACAAATATGACCTGTTCTCTCTCTCAAAAAGTTTAGCTTTGTCTATGCTCAACACATTAAAGCTTCTATGAACTTGTTAAAGATGTAGGGAACCAAGCAGGATTCTCATTTAAGATGTATTTTAAAAATTCCATATAAACGATTTCATGTCTATCTTGCCTTTTTAAACCATTTAACTTAGATTGAGATGCTCTATCAGTAGATAAGCCTTTGAAAGCCCAGAGAAATCATCATTTTAGATCAGAATTTAATTGACAGGACTCATGGTTTTCCTTATTCCTTCTTCAGGGACAACATTTTACTGAATCTGTCGTAGTGGAAGCTTTATTGTACACACTTTCTTGTAATACAGATAAGTGTACAGAATAATTTGAGAATTTTTTTTTTTCCAATAGATGGCATAGCACACAGAGTTAATACCTTCTAATATTTTACAGTGTAGATTTCAGGAATCAAAAATTCCTATCTAAAGATTCTTATTTTTCTTCATTAACTTATGAACCTGGACAATATTACTTTTTGGGCAGCTAATACTGTTTAAGATTTGCAGGAGTTCTAACTAATATTTCTGATACCTCTATATGTGAAGAAACACAGACCTTAACAGAGCTTATATGTTAGTGACTATCTTTTATGTAATGCTTGTTCTGACCTTTGATTTTATGGTGATAAACACATTATGTCTGTGCTGCTTGCATTGTTTTAATATTCAAGTTGTAAAGTGGGTGAAGTGAAACAGGCTAATATAAGACTGAAAAATAATAGTAATAAAAAAAATATTAAGATATGCCTAATATTTTTTTATCAGTTTTCGTACGTTTGTGATTTCCCTCTTCTCAGGTGACACCGAAAGCTCACGAAGCTAATAGCATGTCACAAGCTCATCTCCCACTGAAATGGCAAACTTAAAATGTCCAAATTGGACAAACCCTGAAATACTGAATTTTGTACAGCAGTGATAGGCTTGAAGGAGAAAGGTAAAATGAAATTTTTTCTATACCTACTTTTTAACAAGGCTGGGTCCCTTGACAAATGCATTGCAATCCTGTGCTTCAGGGCATCACTGCGTGGAGCATCACAGCAAGAGCAGAAGCAGAATTCAGATCTGCCTTTCACAAACATGGATATTTAGTGTTGGTTAAAGAGCAAATCTTATTTAGCCGTGCTTGACATCAGAAAGAGGAAACTGAGCAGCCCTCAGTGTGTGCAACAGAAGGCAGAAAACACATCTCACAAAGGACCTTTGCTGACTGTTCTTTGTCATCCTCAGTTTCTGTGTCTTCCCACATCTCTCACTGGTCACACGTTTCCTGCCTTTGCCCAAAAGCCTTAACTCTGCTGTGTATTCTCACAAGTCCAACCTTTGACCACGTGCTTTCATTTTGATTAAGATATAAAATAAATAACAATAATACTATGCACTTCACCTCTTGAAAGTGTCTTTCATATATCAGCTAATGAAAGGCAGTGATCATTTTACTTCCATAGTACTTTCCATAAGCATCAGCATATTAGCCCTGGTGTCTTGGCTGAGTGCCAGACATTTATTTATATACCACATACCTCAGTTTCCTTGAAAGTTGCTATAACATGCACTTTTATCTCCAAATTTTCCTCTTCTTAAATAGTACTGTTCAAAGACTGGCAATTTACATGGTAAAGATAGAGTTGCATTTCAGAAATGGAAGAACACATCCTTTTCAGATTGTATGGGCTGACGTGAAATCTGGAGATTTTCTATCTATACTTTCTGAAAATCAATCAGTTAATAATCAATTTAAAGAAAAATATATCTTTTTTAAAAATCCATTCATTAAAAAGATGAGTTAAATGAGTTATTTAGCAGATCAAGGAATCTCTTTCTGTGGAAAAAAAAAACAACCTTTTATAGGTTGTTCACACTCCAAAGATCATTTGCAACAAATACATGCAATAAGATTATTCAAAACATATTACATTTTTAAACATTTTTTTATATATAAACATTTCAGAACTACATATTAGAAATGTAGGTTTAATTAAGATTCAGAATAGAAGATGAAATTTGAAATGTAAGTGCACCTTAGTATTTTAGTTTGGAGAGGATATGTGCTTTTGAAATGGATCTCCAATCAACTCCATTCCATAGGATCATAGAATGGGTTGAGTTAGAAGGGACCTTAAAATCATCATTTCTAACCCCCAGTCCTGGGCAGGGATGCCACTCATTAGATCAGATTGCTCAGGGCTCCACTGAGCCTGGCCTTGAGCACTTCCATCCACAATCTCTCTGGGCAGCATTTATCATGCTCCAATTCACACTGTGTGGAAATCTTGGAGTGCTTGAACAGAATTTCATTCAGGGAAAAAAGTGAACTGAACAAATGCTCTCCTGGAGCATATGAATGATGTTCCAGCTGCTAACAAGCATTCAGGGTCCTATGTTCTTCTCACAGCAACATGAATACCTCATTTTGTACTATCTGAGGAACACACATGATGCTGTAGTTGTACAGTTTAATAAAAACAGAGATTAAAGTGTATTACATTCTAGTAATTGCAAGAGGACTCCAGGTAGCACTGCAAAGCCTTTCCTACTACTGCAAACCTTAGCAGTTCTTCATCATGCCTGTGGACCATTGGAAAGAGTCTTGAAAATCAGTATTCATCTTAGAATTTAGGAGATTGAAGCGTCCTGAAGCAATATGGTCACATTGTCCTGGCTGGGTTTGAGTACTATGAATAGCTGAGAAGTTTCTGCATTCTTTCCAGGCTGCTTTGACCTGTACACTTAACATTTCCCCTCCTCTTGTGTGTCACTGCACAGCTGTGCCCAGTGTCTGGGCAAAAAAATCAGGTGACTATTAGGAAGAGATGCTCAACCATAGCTGATGTCTAATACTTTCTGAAAAATCTAGAGAGATGACAGAATTTCAACTGCATCAGGTTTTTTGATGGACTAGTGGCAATCCAGAGCTGGTGCAAATATTTCAGTGAGATGAGGAGAGAGGGTGAGCTACCAGATACTTTAGTGATGAATGATGGCAGATCCACAGTATGACAAATGAAGGATGACTGAAATAGCTGTAACCTTGGGGAAGCACTGCAGAAAGGACAGGAAACACCTGCAAAGGAGACACGGGAAGCTCCTTGGCACCATTTGCACTGTCTACACCAGCACAGCTTCACTGGGAACATGAATGAATTTTTCAGAAAATATGTATGTTTATTTGGAGTAGAGCACAAAAATTGTTTCTTGGGCACCAGGTTAAAGAAGTTTAACCCTGTCCTGCTTTCAGCTGGTACAATGCCACATTTTGGATTTAGTATGACAATAATGTTGATAACACACTGATGTTTTAGGTGTTGCTAAGTTGTGCATACCATAAATCAAGGATTTTTCAGTCTCCCATGCTCTGTCAGTGAAGAGATGCACATGACACTGCACAGGAACACAGCCAGGAGAGCTGTCCCAAACTAGCCAGGGGGATATTCCACAGCACAGCATCTCAGTATATAAACTGGAGTATATGAAGTATATAAATGGAGGTAGCTGTTTTCCCTGGGTATAATGTCTGTCTCTCTGTCTCTTCTTTCCATCATTCTTCTTCTTACCATCATCATTATGATAATCATTATTAGCACTATCTTTACTATCTGCATTAGTATCTTTTGTATCTTTATTTCAACTGTTAAACTATTCTCCCAATCTACACATTTTACCTTTCTCAGGAAAGATTGAGGATGGGGGGGAAGGTAAGGGAGCAACTGTGTGGTACTTAGCTGTTGCCTGAGGTTAAGTCACAACAAACCTGCACATCTGGGCACTGAAAGACTGAATTGCTTATTTTTACACATTGAAATGACCCACTATAGATAGAGAGATACTGCTCTATGAAATTTAGTACCTATAATTAAAGAATAATCCTTGACTTGAAAACAAGGAGATTTATAGTCAAAGGAAAGAAATTAGGGATTCAAAGGTAATTTCTGCTTAAAATAGGTACACTGTAAAAGAGAAATTTGAGAGAGAAATCAATGGCTTTGTAGACATCTATCATGAAAATAACTTTAAAGAAAAAACTGAAAAAGATGCATTCTCTTGCCTGAAGGCAAGATTAATTATGCCTGTGCAATTTCTGCTTAATAATTGTCTGAACTCTTCTTAAAAGTGTTCAATGACTGAGACTCCAAAAATGGTGGCTTCACAGTCTTATCAGAAAAATTCTCTTCAGTATCTTAGTAGCTTCATTTTTGGGAATTATTTAAGTTTTCTCTTTAAACCAGGTCTCTTTTATTATAATTTAAGCCACTTCCCTCCAGCCCTTTCCTCCATCAGCTGCTTTAAATCTTTGGAAAATATTTCCTCTTTCAATCTTTCCATGGAGGCCATGCTATCTAGTAATTAGTAATTAGTTTACCTTATTTCTAATGTAATTTTTGTAATCTTTACAAACAGTCCAGAAACTTCCAAATTGCAGAATCACAACAAAGTATTTCAATTTAAGGACTCACTAATATGTTGTATAGAAAAGTTGCCTCTTTTATGTGACCATTTCCTTACTTGCTACTGAAATTTTAAAGCTTATAAATGAGGTGAAAGCAAAGCAACACTTTTATCTGGACCAAGTAGCATGGGAACAATCAGTTAAGCAGTACTGGCTATCTTCTGCTAAAACAGTGAGAAACTTTTGCTTTTGCTCCTTTTGAGGAGTATGGCTAAATATTTTGTATTCTCTTTGACATATTAGGTTTGGATTCCATGTGGTAACACAGGCTTACATTCCTGCTTATCTGCTTCTGGAGTCTTGCCCTGGGAACCCAAAGTCTCCTTTGTTCTTGCATGCACAGTGCTCATCCCCTTCCAGACACTATCAGCACCCAAGCATATAATCAACTTTGTGTGTGCAAATCAAAGTAAGTCTCTATTGTTAGAGGTAAAATTTACTGTTTATTCCCTTACCTATTATTCCACATAAAATGACTGCTTATTTTGTATGTAGTTCTACATCACACTGCTTTCTTATTTCACATAAAGTGATTAGCATCAAAATTTTAACCCAAGCTACAATAGTAACTTTGCTATATTTTTCCTTTTTCATATTAAACATAAGAAATGTAGACTCTTACAGTAAAACAAATGCTATTTAATTTTAGGATTCCATGAACAACCTAGATTTAAGACAAGATCGTTCATACAGATATAGGGAAATAAAAATACAGAGGACATTGGCTGACAATATACAGACAGAAAAGAAACAAAAGCTTTAGCAGCAGGAAGTCTGGATTTTGAAAGAAAGTAGTATTGTGTTTATGGCATGAAAACAGAGTGGAAGGTTTAAGAACAGATGAAAACTGCCAAAAATGCTTTAGATAATCTCCATGGAAACGGGAGAGGCTAAGACAAAAAGCTGCTCTACAAACACCGACGTCCAGGAGCTGAGCTGCATGCTGGAGGCAGGCACAATGGAGAGGGTGGATCAAGGACTTAAACCACATGAAACTTCAGACCCCGCCACAGGCCTTAATTAAATTACCTTTATTTTCTTGAGATCATCCCAGCACATGGGGCTTGCCTGGAAGAAACTGGAACACTACCAATCTGAAACAAAGGCCAAAGGAGCATGTAGGAAAGCTCACCGATTCTGTCAAGTGTTAGGCATCACTTTGTTCTTGCACCATTAGAACACTGCTTTAGCTCTCCTCTTTCATGCATAATTGTATTTAAAACCTTGAGGGTCCTGAAGGCTCAGAGTTACAATATTTTTAGCCAAGATGTCAATGCTGTGAGAATACACTGTGTAAAATAACTGTCCATCATTCTTCCAAGTAATAAATCTTGAAATTACAGCAATGTTCTAAAGCTATCATGGAGATTCTTTCCATGTTACTGCTGAAGACTTCTGACATTGCCCTGGCAGAGAGACAGGCTATTCCCAATCCAAGCTACTCCCAATCCAAGCTGGACACGAGTGCAACAGGAATCACTGAAAAGAGTGAAAGCTTTGCCTGTTGCAATGTGCCTGGCTGTGCTTTCTCTAGAATAAGCCACTGCCACTTCTCTTATGTAGCTTTGGAGATGTTTTCTACTCCTAACAACAAACAGTAAAGTTAAGAACCCAAGCCATTTATGCTGGGCAGAATCTCATTACATTTTTCACCATATATCTGTTACAAGGCAAAGATCTTGTGACAAACACAGAAAGGCAAATTTTCACCTAGCAAGAATGCTGCTTAGTGATAGTTTTGAATACTTCAGTTTTAAATTGCTTGCAATTTTTGCTGTTTCTGAGATAATGAAAAGATTTTAAACCTTAATTAATTTAAGATTAAAATTTTAAATAAATTATCATTTAACAAATAAAATTAATTTTTAAAAAGCACGGAATATTAATCTGAGTTATTTCAGGAAATTAGAGAATAATATTGCCCATCCCACTAGCTCTTCCCTTTATTTTTTACATATTGTTTGTTGATTGTCAGAAATATTTGATACAACTTTATTAACGGCCCTCCACCATAGTAAATAGACTAGTTTTGTATTTTTTAATATGTCCCTGACTTTGGTGTCAAAATTATCCAATCTTATTGATGTTCACCTTAGTTCTGTTTTGCTGACTTAGTATTTTACACCAGACATATGGAATTTTCTGACCCAGAAATTTAGCAATTAACCTCTCCAGATAAGTCCATTATGACAGAATATTCAAGCCAACTGCAATTGCTCCAATTCAGTAGTGTGAGTATAAATATTCCTTATGGACACCAGAAATATTACTGTTCTATGTGTCTGATGTTTGGGATTTTAATTTTTCAAATAATTTAGTCAATCTCAGCCAAGGTCAAGAATAATTTCTCAAGGTTTGAATAAAACAGAATTTCTCAGAAGCAATGGTCTTTAAACAAATATTCAACCTGAAACTTTTGGCTGTTCTGTGTTCTGTCATTTACAGATGAGAGGCAGCTAATTCCCTTTTTTTGTAATATCACATCAAAAAGACACAGCACTGTTGAGAGGTAACAGGATACAGATATTCAGGATTCAGCTGAGCTGATTTAGTTCAAGTAATAATTTAGCTGTGAAGGGGGGTGGATCAGATTAGATTGCCTTCCAATCAATTTTTCCATGATTTTATTATCAACTAAACCGCTGATGCACCAGTTGCTTGTTTCTAATGTAGCACCAGCCACGGAAATCTAGTCTGGTTTCCTTCCTATCAGCATCCTGCTTCACTGCAGAAGTTGGATAGCATGTTTGCATTTTTTTAATTTGGGAGGCTCTGTATTTTTAGGACATGGATGTTCTGCTCTGTAATCTCTCAGTAGGGTGATCTCAGATTCTCAATCTTTTATATGAATAAAAATCCCCCCAATTTTCATGCCCTAAATGCCCTTCCTGGATAACTTATAACCACATATTACAGTAACCCTTTGATTTTTGCCAAACCACTTTGCTATCACTAATGTTTGTTACACAGTCAATGAATAATAGCACTGTCAAGAATTATGAATTATGACCAAAAGCCTCAACTTGTCACAGAAAAGCAAGGCTTGCATTGCCATGTACTCTCACATTTTTCATAAATTGCATGTATTTTAATTTATTTTTACCAGAAAAGAGTAAGAAATTTTTACCCCGAGTAAGAAACAGAACACAACAGAAAACTAGGGAAATTGTACTTTCCCAGAACTCCTTTCTTTTGAAAAGAATCCCAGTTATATTTCATTATGAACTAGACAATCTTGACTTTCAATAATTCCTTATTTTCCTAAATTCTTTCAGGAGAGATATCTCTGCCTTTGTTATGCCTAGCAGAGCAGATATAAACAAGCTTTTTTTCTAGAAATATTCAACTTTTGACTATGCAGCAAGGAGCACAAAGACTGTTTGAGGCTTGGTGTTTTTTGTTTTTTTTTGTTTTTTTTTTTTTGTTTGTTTGGTTTTTTATCATTCTATTTATTATGTTGGACTATAGAAGCAGGAAATTCATTGTTCTTCCTAACTATAAATTAAAGTAGGCTCTGTTGGTGAGGGAAACTATAGGCCATAAAAGATACATTAAGACCTTTTCACTTGGCATTGAATCGGTCCACTGGAAAGAAGATGGGAGGATCTCTAAGTGTGAAGAGTCTGGATGCCTTGGAAAGAAAATTCCTCTTTAGTTCCCTATTGAATTCTGTCCAGTATCTTTAGACTCTACAAAGCAAAAGGCTGCCTTAACTTCTGAGTGAGTACATGGAAGTGAAGCATCACTCGTGTAGGGCTGCTGGATAGCAAACAGGTTAATATTTAAGTAGCTAAGCTTCCAAACACTTCTGCATATCTGAGGATTACTAGTAATTACTAAAAGTTTTACAATAAAAATAACAATAAGAAAGAGACTTGCAACTCATTTTTTTAAGCTGAAAGAACTGCTATTTGTTTTAAGAGCTAATCACTGCAGCAGTTGATGATTTTTCTAAACTAAATAGATATTTGTGTTCTCAAAAGAAGAAATTTTGAAAAGCATTTGATTGAGCCATCCAGATTTTTATTGTACATGCACATTTTAAAATTGCTTGGGGAAGTTGCTACAAAGAATTATTTTGTGCTGAAATAAATGGTCATCTTTAGTCTTCAAGAGACACTGTTGCTCTTCACTACCTAATATGGGAACCACAAGCCTTACAAAACAAACAGGAAAACCTGATCCATACGTGTTTTAACTTTTAGAGCTCTCCAGGCCTAGAAAGCATTTCCAGACAATTAACCTGTATTATTTAGCAACAGATGCCTCAAGGCTGGCATGTGGTGAGTGCCATAATCAAACCAGAGGGCAAATCTCCTGACTGCCAGGTACGCTCCTGTAATTTCCAAGACCCTTCATGGAGCCACTCCTGGGGGATGGAGCCTGTCCAGGGCAGTTGATAGCGTTGAAAACACACAATCACAGAGTGATTATATGCAGGTGCTTTATTGGAGAGCTCTGGGAATCAGGGGTGCAGACCCAAATCTGACTCTGACATGGATCCCAGGTGAACATGTTTTTATACCCTTTTCGTTATATAACTATATATTAATTATTAAACCCATATTTGTATACATTGATCTTATCCAAGCATGAATTCTTGTAATTTTCATTAAGCCCCCCCAAATATCCTTTCTCATGATTCTTGTTACAGTTACATAATTTCTCGTGATTCTTATTACGATTAAATAATAATCATATTCCATTTCCAAACAATCATTACATTTAACAATCGTATAATTTATCATATGATGATTACACAGGTGTAGCTTCACATGATCTAGAAAAAACAAATCTCAGTATTCATTCCCAAAGTCTAGTTCCCTTTCCCAGGCTACCAGACCCAACCTTCCTTTCCACCCCCTGAATCTATTGTATGCAGTTCCCATGATTTTAGAAACATTTTAACCCTATGCTATCACAGACTCCTTGTCTCAGCAGCTGCATTTTTCACCAATACACTGAGGTCTCTGCAGGAGTAGGTCAAGATGTATTTATTGTATTGTGACCTTTTGGATGAGCTTACCCTGATCCCTAAGCCACTCAGGTGCCTTATCTTCAAACAGAAGGTGTACTGAGACAGAGATGAAAAAACAGAATTGAAAGAGCCATCTGAAGTAGCTTCTGTCAAATGTTAGCCAAAAAAATATCTATAAGTGCAGCTACAGATCAGTATTTGTGAATAGAAGCAAGTTTTCTTTTTTAAAACCTACAGTGTATATGAACTATACATAGTCAAGAACTTTTTTCTTTCCTTTTTTTTCTTTTTTAATACAGGCTTTTATAAGCATCTGACCTTACTAATACAAAGGTATTGAAGGTTTCTGTGCTAGAAATCTAAGACTATGTTCAGAGAACAGCACTAGGCACGGAATAACATGACACATTAACATTTTTTTTCCTTTTTTCAACAGTAAACATTTGTCAGATAGCAGTAAAAGGGTAAAAAATATAGTCAGTTTATTTAGGGAAAAAGAAACTAAGGTGTTTGGTTGTCTTCTCACTTCCATGTTGTCTACTGCAAATATATATATTTTTGTAACTCTTATGAACTTGCTTTCTGCAAATTCTGAAATATCTGCAGATTTGTATGTAAATGAGGCAGATGACCTTTTTTCAAGACAGAAATGTCTACATTAAAAATCCTGTTTGTTCTTGCCTTTATCTTAAGTATAAAAGCCATCAAGATAATAAGCAAGTCTGTTCTTCATGTAAGGATAAAATATTCTTTATGAAAAGAATGGAATTTAGGGAAAAAAACACATGGAGCATCATGACAAGATGTGAAGAATAAAAGAAGAAAAAGATGAAACAGTTTTGGAAGCAACAGATATTGTTTGAATATATAAAAAAGGGGAATGTTAGCAATTATATAGTTTGATAAATAAAATAACAAAATACCCTTGAGATTTTTTATTTGCTTCCTCCTTGTGTTTGGAGCCTTAAATAGAAAGATGCCATTAACAAAAACTCCCTTTTTATTCCTTTCCATCCTGGATATTCTAAACTCCCAGCAGCATATTTTACTTTGGCTGTCTCATTCCCAAACTGAAGAGTCTTAGTCTAAGCAATGGCACCTTGCACAGAAGCTGACTTCATCTTTGACATCTTTACTGATGTTTTGTGAACCTTTCCTGTTTCTCTATGAGATTGTGTAGCAGCACATCATATCCAAATTGTTTGCATTAATGATTTCTGGTGTCCTAGAGACATTGTTTGCATTTATCATCTTTCCTAATGTTTTCCACATGTGATTTGCTTGCTGACCACCACTGATCACCAAATGAACATTTTCCTAGCATATGTTACAGCTCCTAGATTTCTGTGTGGAAAATAATTAACTTTTCCTTTGTTTTTATTATTCCATCTCTGTTAACCATTTAGTTAATTTCACCTACAATTTTAGACCTTAGCCACTCAGTCTTGTTTGGACCTCCTGGAGTTCTTTTAGGGACTTACATTGTGAATATAGGTTGTGCTAGTATCTCCACACAGCACAGATACAGCTTTTCAAGCAGAAAATTCTGCCTATTCTACCCAATTTTCAATGTAACTGATCAAAATTCTTACATAATTATTACTGACATTTTCCTATCTGCATCACTGCACAATTGTGACATGAAAAATACAATATAAGCAACCTGAATAAGGCTGGGATGACCACTGGTGACAGCAAGTGCTATGACCAGGTGAGAGAAATCCTGTTTTAACTGGGGACTTTTTTACCAAGCAGGAAAAGAGGGAGAAGTAGGGAAAGTTTGTTAGATAACAGGTCAGTTTTACTCTCCTGTGTGGTTTTTTTCATACAGAGGTTATTTCAGATAATCATATCAGTGAAAAAAAGCAGAATTTACTCACCTAAGAGAGTCACCTAATTTCCTATTTAAATGCAGCCAACTTAGGAATAGAATAGAGTACACCAAAAAAATTAAATTACATCGGAAAAGGAAAACATAATTTCACAACTGAAATTGGAACATAACACTGAGCAGAAATTGACTTCTCAAATATAAATGCCAAGAGAAGGTGAAGGCAACTGTCATATTATTATTTATGCTTGCTATTTTGTCCATCTTTTTAAACGCTTCCTTCACAATACACCTTTTCTGTGATGTCCTGCAAGGAATGTGTGTTAACACCTTATGTTAACCTTAACCTTAACATGTTATTCCTGAATACATAATTGAGAATCATTAATCTGCACGAGAAAAAAAAGATCTGCTACATGTGTATTATTGATTTAGTGTAAATTATTACACCTGTGTTGAAGGTGTTTTTGTGAATTCTGTTCATAATCATCATAAATTATCACTGCTATTAAATAGTTAATCCTAGCTTTCAAAATCAGCATTCTAGTGCAATCCCCAAATACCATCAACATCTGTGTATTCAGATGACAAAGACAACTGAGGCAAAAACCTCCCACTGCAGGTGTGTTTCATGCTTTAATTTGCATTGGGTTCAGTATTCTCCCACTTGTTAATAAATATTGAAGTTGCTAATTTAGGGACAACCTCTCAAGACAAGGATAATGAATTTGCTGAAGTCAGAGGTCTTTTTCTCTATGAGTGACAGAGTTTAAGGCTATTATACCACAGAAGAAAATTTAAATGAGAAAACCATGTTTCCTGTACTACAGATTTTTCTGAAACATCCTACCTGAATGAAATGAAGCTATATTAATTAAAGATATTAGAAGACACTAGCTGATTTCTGAGGCAGCTCAAAGCTCTTTCTGAAGAAACTTCAGCTTGATATAAGGTTCTATATTCTTAATACTTTCAAGATAGATATCTGGAAGCAAAATCCATGTTTCATCCATGGTCTTTGAAAATCAGGCTTCAAATACTAAATGTTACTAGAAGAAAAACCAACAGCAACAAAGAAAATGCATGAAGCAAAGTGCAACTATATTCATATTTTATATCTTCAAACTAAGAGTTTATGGACTTAGGGAAGTTATCCTTTTTTATACAAAACGGTTGTTGAATGAACTGCAACAAGAAATGTTAAGCAGGGATGAGGTGAGATGAGATGAGATGCTGGTGTGATCCCTTCTGTCTCTGTGCACAGTGAAATCCACAACAGTTTATAAAACATGGAAAAAGATGTGAGAATTTCAGGGTAGCATAGCTGTGATGGGCACCCTGTCAGCAATATAGAAAAAACTACTTCCATATTTGCTGTCCTCTTATACACTCAAAGGAAGTAAAATTGCTTTCATGTTGGAGTTTTGAGGACGGGTCTTTGCTGTTGACAGCCCAGAACAAGGCCTGAAACAAGTACTTGCACAAGAATCATCTTTACATCCTGAAAAGGCCAAGATAGCTCTGTTCAGTGATCAGCACTGAAGCCCATTCTATGCCCTATATATTTTTAATGCAACTACAAACTGCAGTGGGATAGGAGATGAGGAACAAAATGCATGAATATAAAAAGCTCCTGCACGCTTTGGACATCTGGAGAATGAAGCATATATCCTTCAGCACGAGATAAAACTATCTGATGCAATTATAATTTCAGCATTATTGTACTGTGGCAAACTTGACAACTGAAAGTCAACGATAACAAGAAGCCTAATGAAGCATCTGCAAAATGGTCTCAGAATTACTGACGTTATCGCAGAAGTAGTGACAAAATGTGAAAGAACACTGGAAAAATATGTGCTGCTTCCAAACTTAGGAGATGATAACTCAAAATGAGCTTGCATAGCTTTGTGCTGATATGTGAATCAATCCTCCAAGGAGCAAGGGAAAGGGCAGCTAGAAAACAGAAGGAAAAGACTGAGACAACCTTATGTTGTATTCCAGCACAGTTATGTGGACTGGCTGGCAGAACTTGCTTCTACTCACACTGAAAGGACAACAGAATGCATGAGACAAACCAGTATTCTATAATATATGGGATGATTCATGACCAAGATACTGCATATGTTATTACAGTCCTCTCAATTTCGTTTCATAGATATGCATAAACTTGGGAGGATTTAAAGTAATGAACAAAGCTAAAGGGATAAAAATATCCAGCTAGCTTCAGAGAAGGGCATTTTCAAAATTCTGTCTTTTCAAAATCATAGTTGTTACAATGTTGAATGAAGTTTACAAATAATTAAAGAATTACATAATTGTATGTGCAATATGCAAGAGTTCAGTGATCTCAATGGCAAACTTACCTTGTCTATGAAAGAGTTCATGCTACAGATCTGGCACTAGAAGTGAATGTTCAGTATCTTGTTCAAAAATGTTAGTTTAAAATCATAATCACCATTTCTGACATAGGCACTGTCATTGTGCATTTGTGCTAAGCACATATGCACCATTTGGTTGTATTGCAAGATAATGAGAAACACCTATGCTTAATTTATGCTTTAATTGCATATAATATGACTTAATCTGCCAATTAGTTTAGTCCCCACGTCTAGGAGCTTCTGAATGCACCCAGGTTTTTCAGGTAAATTTAAAATCAAGTTAGGTATCTTGGTTTTTTGTTTTAAATTAAATAAGCTCCTGTTACCCCTTTTTTTGTATTTAGATTGTCACACGTCCTTGCTGAGAGAAAGGGATATCATATATCTTATCAATATAGAAGGAAGCTCTAAAGTTCATAGCACTTTAATACACAGCTTGAAAACTGATCTCATTTCTGAGATAGATTTATAACATTAACAGCTATGGAAGAGTCCACTTTTATTCAAATAAAATCAAATTGCTTTTATAGGTGAACTTTCTCACCTTCTATGTAACTATATTGTATACACTAATGCACTTTCTGGAAATGTGTCCAATTACAATAACTTGAAATACAAAATTGTGAGTATGTAACATAAAATGTTAAGACTTTATTCAAATCTGTAACACAAATTCCAAGATGAATAAAATATTTCTGGATAAAATATATCCAACATTAGAATGGGATTAGCTGTTATCCTTAAGAGTCACCAGTGTAGAAATCCACATCATCACGGATTTATGGATTTAAACTAGTAACAGTAAGAGACCAACCTTAGCTGGAACAACTGAACTGAACATTGAGCAGAAGTAGGAGGAGAAGAAAATCTTTCCTATCTGACATATTTAAAATAAAGTAATGGGTAATGGAAGTAAAATTTTCCATTTTAAAATAAGTTAGGGGTACAATTTTCTTGCATATAAAACAGAAAAAATTACATACACAATTAGGAAAAAGTCTAAATAAATGAAAATGAAAATTACTGCATCACTGGGATTTGAAGTTCAATAAAACTAGCTTGTGATAACTTAAGTAGTAAAGGATATTTTATAAAATTTCAGAAGCACTTATAAGGATATCAAAATTATTATGCGTAACTCATAGAGATGGATGATAACTGAAATAAGAATCTTTAAAGTAAGGTTAAACCAGAAAGTGAGTAGCAGAACAAGTGGTAACTCTTGTCTGGATGAAAAGCCTTCACCAGTTGGGTCATGGTGTCTTTTGGTTTCAAGCAGAACACTCACACCCCCTCAGGTTCTCAACCCTACACTTAATTTATGAGTTAATATGTCTCTGTACAGGGAAATAGCAGAGTGAAAGGCAAAAGTGAATCCTAATGCAATGAATTGCTACTGGTTAAGCATTACATGTTTTAACACAGAGTACTCAGCTAGATAACACAGTGATTTCTCTCTCCCTTCATTTGCTTCCACTGCAAAGAAAATTACAAGTAATTGTTATCATATGCTCAAACAGTAAATTTAATATATTTATTAGCAGTCTCTGTGTATAACTTTCTGATCCACTTATCTGGACTCAGAATAATCAGGGGACTTTCATGCAGTCTCCCCCTGTTATCTGACCTCAGAGATCAAGGACATGAAGCAAAGATTTCAACTTTTTCAGGAACAGAACAGAATTCTTCCTGCAGTAGCTATTTTGCAAGCTATGAAGCAGTGCAAATCTACTGGTATCTGGCAAAAATATCTGTTTGTGATCTCTTCTTTTTTTTTTTTTTTTTGCTTGGTTGGGACTTTTTGTTTGTTTTGGTGAGGGATTGGTTTTTTGTTTGTTGTTTGTTTTCATCAAGGACCTAACATTTCTTGCATTACTTGCTATGAGTTATCAAACATTGCTATCTTCCCTTTCTTTTTTCTCTCTTACTCCCCTTTCTTTTCCTTTAGATGCATGTATGAGCCTTTTAATGGGTCTTTAAATAAGTACCTGATGTTATAAACAGATTTGCATTATCAAAAGATGATCCTGAAATTACTCAGAAAAAAAGTTAATGAAGCAATCTGGCTATAAAGCATCTGGTGAAGAGGCAGTAGATAAATATATGGTATCATCAGGAAAAGCAAAACATGAAAAAAAACCCTCACAGCTGAGTTGTGAAGTGTAGTGACAGAATAACGCATTAGTTTTATATTTTGCATTGTAATGACTGAAACACAAAACACTACCTACCTGGAAGACTAAAATGATACCACCACTGTTAACTCAGACTTCTAAATTAGAAATCATGAGAATCTGCATTTTTGCTGCTGTTAGAAAAATTAAATAAAAAAGCAGGAATTAAAAAAGCTATTATCTTGCTTTCTCTGACTATGGAAGAACGAAATACAATTAGATATATAGGTACAGGGAAAAAGGAGAAAGAATTCAAAACTCTTAAGTCCGTTCTCTACCACTAGAGACAACTGATTGATGGCTGGAAATTTTCTTTTACTTTCAAGTTTTGATTATTCCTGGACTTTTTTTAAATCTGTTTCACTTTCATTTATAGGGTTGAACTTTGTGATGCAATCTTATATCCATCCTAAATCCTGCATGCTGTGTATGAATAGAAGGACTGAAATGGCACGGGGTTGTAATAATCTTGCTCAATAAAGCACCACTCCATAGAAAACACAGAAGTAGATCCCCTGAACATTCTGAGCCTTACTGCACAGAGATTCTGTCATCTCTCTTTGCAAAACCCTGTCTAGCCTTAAGGAAAGTTCACATCTAGAGTCACAGAATATGCTGAGTTGGAAGGGACCCACAAGGATTATCCAGCCCAGCTCCTGTCCCTGCACAGGACACCCCAAGAGTCACACCATGTACCCAAGAGCATTGTCCAGACAATTCTTGAGCTCAGTCAGGCTTGGTGCTGCCACCACTTCCCTGGGGAGCCTGTTCCAGTGCCCAAACACACTCTGGGTGAAGAACCTTTTTCTAATATCCATCCTAAACCTCCTGTGACAGCTTCAGACCATTCCCTTGGGTCCTGGCACTGGTCACCAGAGAGGAGAGATCTGTATCTGCCTCTCCCCTTCAGGAGAAAATTGCAAACTGCAGTGAGGTCTGTCCTCAGTCTCCTCCATGCTGAACAGACCAAGTGACCTCAGCCACATCTCATCCAGCTTCCCCTCAAGGCCCTCCTTAGGATGTCAAAACCTTCATATCCTTTTATTGTGGTGCCCAAAACTGCACCCAGGACTCGAGGTAAGGGCACTCCAGCACAGAGTGGAGAGGGACCATTACTGACTACCAGCCAGAGATCTCTTTCCACAATTAGAGCTGTTCAACAAATCTGATTTTTTTTGTGGCAAAGGGCTTCAGACAGTGAAAGATGAATGTTGATCAAAAGATCTTATGGACAGTGAGGTTGTAAGAGTTTAGAGTTCAGCACTATAAATCCCATACAAACAAATGTAAAAAAAAACATGTAAAGAACTATTTCCATATTTTTCCCCGTTTCAAATATTTGATATCCAAAATTCATTTAAAAATAGCTGTTTCATGAAAAAAAACCATGCTGTTCTCTGCACTGTTATGATGCAGTTTATGCTAACTTCTTATTTGCAAGGATTTATCTAACATACAAGAAAATAAAGATTATAGTCACTGAGCAATTATGAAGCAATTATGATGTAATAAACTACAAAGTATGTACATGTGTAAATACAATACTTTTTTTTTAATGTCCATGAATGTTTTGTAAACCTACTGTATATGCCAAAAATTGCATAATGCACCTGAAAAAATTATTTACTGCCACAACTTGGTCATACATCATCTTCTTATTTCTCACAATTATTCATCAGATGAATGAGCTTTAGAGATTAATCAGTAATTTTACATGAAGAGTTAGTGCAATCTAAGTTCTGCTGTGAGAAATGGGGGATAATATTAAGCCCTGAAGTTTTCATTACACAATTATTGTAGTTTAATTGTGCTTATAATTTTACTCCACAAGGAAAGGAGGTCAAGAATTATAATATGTAAATCACCATTCAGTGAATTAAGTTTAAAAGTATAGATCTTTAAATTATATGTGTTAAGAACTACCCAACTATAGAATTTCATTTATATATAACACTGAATATATTTACACAATGAGGCAACATGACAGCTTGATGCCAATTTCCTAAGTAGGATGGATGAATTGCGAAATATATCACACGTTTAATATAACACTATTTCATTGTCTATTGCAATTGAATAATCAGGTTTTAAAATGTATTTATAGTTGTCTGTAATGCTTCTTGTAAAATGGAAGAAATTTATCCTGAGCAGTATTTCCCCTTTTTGCAGCACCACCATACTGGGAGCTGCTATGCTTTCATTTCCCATTCCCTAACCAATTTTTTCCTCATCTTGTTTTTGTGCAAAACATTTTTCTTCTTGCACTTGTTCTTATTAAATTCCATTCTGCTTTTTCCAGTCATTTCCCCAATTCCATTAGTGTACTTTTGATTCCAATCCTGTGAAAGAGACTTAGAGACCTTAATAGTTTAATACCATTCATATCTGTACCAAATAGAGGTCATCCTTTCTCTCTATTCCATCATAGAGACCATCAGTGAAATTACTGAAGAGAACTCAATCCAGAGACATCTGCAAAACTTAACTGAGACATCTTTCTCTTTTGATAGTTTCTCTCCAGCCCTGTATTATGACAAGATTTTCAAGAACTACAGTGACGAAGGGCTGTTAAATAATTGCATCACTGTGTCAACACTGTGCCTAAGACTTATAGATGACATCTCTATTATCTCGATTGGAAATCTGGACTCCCTTATTGATTTTTACCACAAATTCAATAATAACCATTCTCCATCAAGCTGTCATTGCAACATTTGTGCACCAGCAACATGTCCCTACAGCAGCATCAGCAGTGTAATGTGCAGGTGTGATGAATGAACAACTAAAATCCAGAACATATACAAGCTCCTCAGAAGCCTTTATATACAGCAGATCACTCACAATGCTCACCTTAGCAACAAAGATTTATATATATATATTACACTCTTGTAGAAAAGAATTTCAGAAAAAACTATGTGAAACACCATGTGAAGAAATATTTAAGATGACACCTCCACCCATCACCAAGTGCAGATCTTCTATTGTCACAGCTCATCTTCTCCCAGCAGCTACACAAAGTGTCATTAAATAACTACAAGTTGTAATACAAGAAACTTCTTGCTCTTCAAACAGCCCCGTAGCTTCACTAAATTGATTCTGAAATTCCTCGTGCTCTCAAGCACACTAAATGAATATAGGCTTTCCTTGAATTAAGAACAGAATATACTCCAACCTATACAGTACTACAATAAATATTCTCAACCGCAGAACAATTAGCACCCTACAAATCTTACAGCTGCACAGTGAAAAATACTCTTATGGCAAATGTGTAGGTGAAATTAAGCACCTTTTCCATACAAGAATAATAATTCACAGAGAAAATATGCATAGGACCACACACCTTTAATGAAGGAACATATCCTTCATTTGAAACTCACATGAAATTCATATTCCACCGTATTTTTAGTCTTGGACCAAAAAAAGAACCTGTTAAACGACTGAGAAAGAAGATTCTGAAAATTAAAGTAACTAATTAATTTCTGTGAGGTTTTTCTAACACCTACAAAAAATTGGAGGTTGATAAATTAGAGTCTTCCTCTTCTAACCTTTGTATTTTGCACAATATAAACTGTTGTCTACTTTCCCTTGCATAATTTAATTACTAAGTCCCTACTTTTCTCCCCACTTATTTTCTGTCCCCTACACACAAAACACCTTTTTTTCCAGAGATTTCTCTGACACAGAGTCAAAACTGAGCAATCTGTTTCTTCTGTTTCAGGCCTAAGCAATGTATGTTTGCTGAAAAGGTTGTCTGATTATTCTGATTATATAAATTGGTTTTAAAAGAGATATCAGTTAGACACAGAATCAGTTAGGTTGGAAAAGACCTCTATGACTGAGCACCACGCTGTCAAATAAGCCATGGCACTGAGTGCCACAGGTGTTTTCTAAAACACCTCCTGGGATGGCCACACCACCTCCTTGGCCAGTCCTTTCCAATGTTTAATCACTCTTTCTGTGAAGAGATTCCTCTGAAATAGAGAACAGGTCCAGAAAAAGTGCTTTGAGACTTTCCTTTTAGTCTGAGCTATTTGATACAGATGAACGGATGAGGGGTTGAGAGCGTTCAGGTTGTGTTAGAAAGTGTTCAGGATCTCATGGGATATTTTCTACAATTTCTTCTATGTTTTTCTGTACTAGGCACATATATACCAGTGCTTCTTGACAGTTAAAGGAATGATTAGGTAGTGTTTTGAAATAGCAATCCCTGGAGCTCTGTTGTATGAGGTGAAAGTCAAATTGCACTGAAAACTGTCAAGGGCATGAGGAGAGTGACTGAACCTATTCAGCTACACTGTAGAAGGAAATGCAGCTCCTGCACTCAGAATTCAAGTGGCACATGGAACAAAAAGCAGCTTTACTGAAACAGTTAGTTCAGAAAAAAAGTCATCTGAGCTAAGGACTGAAAAAAAAATTGCTTGACACTGATGGAGTAAGTCTGAAGATAAAGACAAATTGAGCAGAGATGAGAACAAGGATCAATGACTTTGTAAATGTCTGGTTTTTACTGTGCTGGAGAGAGAGTTGCCAGGCACCTCTCAGATTCTATCAGCTGGAGAGATGCAGCTATTTCTGGAAATAACCCATATGAACATTTCTCTCCCTGATATAATTCCTTGCCTTAACTACAATTTCTTTTTTATTCTTGAAACCAAATATTTAATTTTCTTTTCCTTGTTCTCAAAGGAAGATGTTAGTGGCCTGTGCAAGGAAGATTACCTCAGATATGAGTGATAAGCTACACTTCCCCAATTACACTTGAAAGTCCCCGTTCTGAAGCTTTAATTTTAGCCCTGCATCTTCTGGGGCACAGGTACTGCATTTAATCCTACCCAAGTCTCAAATATTCACTAGCTGCAAGTATGCAGCAGGTGGGCATCAGCAATACTGTGGGTAGTTTTCTAGGTTTTGTGCCTCAGATTCAACTTGTTTCACACAAACAGACCCTTGCTTTCTTTGCATCCAGCTTTTATAAATCAGTCTTCTGTATTCCCTATCCTGGGAATCTTTCTGACAGAGGACTGTGCATTATGGAAATTTGCTGGTGGAGCAACAAAAATGCTGCTGCATCTTTGGACTGAGTTTTTAACCTTTGTGCCATAATATTCCTCTCTAGTACAACACCAGAATCCTAATGCAAAATCTACACACATAACTTTTTATGTTTTCAGAAACTAAGCTTTTGAAATATGCTGATGCCCATTTGAGCAGTGTTTGTGTCCCAGCTGAACGGAGTATAGCCTTGTTCTAGCCTTAAGAATAGATTCTGCATCCAGACTTTCACCTCTGCTGCCTCTGCAAACAATTCCACCTTCTTTCTGCTATTATTTCAAGGTTTTCTTGACAAGTGAGTACAGAAATGAAGAGATAAAGCCTGACTGACTCAATTTGTCTCAGGCCCATAGCCTACAGTCACATTGAAGAGATTAGTGCACTACAGAAAATCACCTCCTGGGCATCCAAATCCAACCTGGGGGCATCTTTTCAATTTTTATCTTATTTTTTTTTTTTTTTTAAACCAAACATGAGAAAATGAAAATATACAGTCAAGTATTTTCTCCCTTGCACTTCTCAAATTGCATCCATGCTTTGATTTTCAATATAATAAGAGGTGGAAAAGAGCAAGTTTGCTAGAAATGGTGTCACTACAGATATTCATTATGAAACATGCTCCTCAAAGATGAACTGAGGGCTTTTTAATCAACATTTTAATAGTCCATCTCTATTCTGAATAACATTGTGTCCAGCTTTTAAGAATAATCTGCACAGACTTTTGTGCCATTCACTAGGGAATGCAATGGTGCATTAAATTCATCATGTGAGACATATGCTAAACCTTTAGATTGTTTGCTGTTGGGTTTCTAAAAATAGTTGTTATAATTTTGCCTGATAACAAGACATTGCTCAGAAGTCAAAACTGCAGGTTGGAAAAATCATCTTGTTAATATATTCAACAGCATATTGAAAATAAGAAATGTCAAAGAATCTTTTTTTCAAAATGCAAGCACAGGTTCACTTCCTTAGGCTATAAAAATTTATTCATGTGAGTTTCCAATGAACTTTTCCCTACAAGATTCTGGTTTCTGGTTACACATATATTTCAGGAGCCAATGTGAGTGCTGCCCTATGTAACCTAAGAAAGACAATCCTCTAACTTGAAAAACACTGAAACACAGATATTTTCCTATCAAGTGACTCAAGAAGATATGGTAGTATGCTTCAAAGCAAGGTTTTTAAATTAGAAGGTGGAGGTGCTGTTGAAAGTGCAACATCCTGGAATTTGTCTTGAATTTCTAAGGCATCTTTCCTGAAGGATGGCATGTGCTGCCCTCCCGCCCCACACCCTTATGTTTATGTTATCATTTGTAACCCCAAGAAGTTTCACAGCTAAGTTACCTGTACGCAGTAGATGGTGCATTCCTGAGTCAGAGAGAAAAGAATATCCTGTTTCTCTGAAACACACATTAAGACATTAAGTTTCTGTAATAGATGCATTATTTACCACCTCGTCCCCACACATGCATTTAAATCCAATTTCACCAACTATCTCACCAATGTGTAAAAGCAGTTGTTCTGACAAAGTCAAAGCATCTATATAGAAGACAAGGGCTTCTCCCTGAGGCTCAGGGATGGCTTCAAGAGAAATAAAGACAGCCCTTGAAAGAGTCAAAACTACATAAAATAACATAAGCCTCGTGGAGGCAAATTTAAACTCAAGTAACTCTTTGGGGACAGAATGGCTTCAAGGCTAATATGAAACAGCTTTACAGCAGCAGAATAAACTGAAGAGCAAATTATAAAGAAGCAAGGACCCACTGACAGAAAAGTAAAGTATAATCCCTTCAAGCTATGTGAAAGAAGAAGTAGACGTCTGCACACCAAAGGTCAGTAATGTGGCTCAAAGCACTTTTTAGTGTCTTCACTCCAGCTTCACTATGGCTTTCAGAACCATCTTCTCCTCACCCTTTTCTGTAAACCTCTAATGTGCACATTCCCTTCCACAAGGAGAGGCCATGACAGAGGGAAAAGCAAGGGAACAGGGCAGCTTGGGTTGATGGTAGCACATTTAGCAACATGCTCGTCAGAGCACATGGCTGTGGGAGAAGTAACAAACTCCCAAAGGGAACATGCCACTCCAGAATAATCTGAAAAGCACATCAGCACATCAAACCACAGGGATGTAGCTTGCTCAGTGCAGTTCCTTCTCCACCAGTTCTCCAGTCTAAGCTCAGTACTGCAGAGAAGCCCTTGTCACTAGGAACAGCAATGAAAGACATGTCATACTCTGGAATAAACCCTGGATTGCAATGCTCCCTGCCTCTGCTGCTGCAGATTTCAGCTGGTGACACGAGGGTTTGTAGAGGATGGACTCTGGCAGCGCTGCACTGTGCAGACCTTGCACAGGAGTGGCTCATCCCTTCCTGCTTTTCCCAGAAATCCAGACAGCACCCAGACTGAGGAGCTGTGGCAAAATATGAGAAACTCATACGTTTTTCATTATTAGCACACACAGTTTATGTATCATTACACTCTTTTGTTTCTGTTGGTTGAAAGGAAGCTCAGGTTTCTGCTCTCCTGACAACCTGAAGATACACAGCGAATCCCTTAGCAGAGGGAATCTTCCAGCAGGATCTTCAGAAATAGACTAGTTAGAGCTGTTTCTTACTATTTCTGTGCTTGTGGTCTGTCTTCATTATTAGACTGTGGTCAATCAGCATTGCTTTTCCATTGGTAGGTGTGCTTAGGTACACACACATGGGTGTGGTGGTCAGGACATGTCAGCTGTGGAGATTTCAGACAGATTTCATTGTACAGATATATATCAGACATCTCTAAAAACGCTGCAAAAGAGGCTAGATGATATAAGGCTTTATTTGATTGCAAAATAATTCTTCTGTGTATTTACTGCATATTAATTCCAGAATTAAAATAAATCTAAACACTTCATTGTACTAAGACATAAGCCGGGTTGGTATTTAACTGATAGTTTCTGAACTGTATTTCTTAATCTCTAACGTAGTTACATTCCAAGAGAAACCCCTCCTAAATTAACAAAATAGGAATTTGTTCTTTTTAAGCTACAAATACCACTTGGGGGCTCAGTCTTAGATTTCTTGGACATCTTAAGCACTATTCAACTGTTTTTCTAGCTGAGCAGTCAGATGGACTAAACAGGCTGACCTGAATTTCACCCAGGGTGCAGAGCAAAACAATCAACTAGTACCAAACAGGAGATTTCAGAACATCTGGTGCTCCTAAGTGCCAAGAAGGGAATTTCAGCAGGAAGATATAGAATAGAGGCATCAGGCTTATAACTTCCCTCTGTTCCCATCCTCTTCTGAGATCTGTTTAGATTCTCAGGCTTTACAATATGATTACTGGACTGAAAGTCTTAACTGGCAGTAGGGAAATAAAAAATAGTTACTGTAAGTCACCTTAAACAACTAAGACCTATGACAAAAGAGTCTCTTTTACCGTCAATTTTACAGACACAATACATTGGAATTTTAAAAGGTGTTCTTAATAAAGGCTTTTTGTTTCTTAAATTGATGCACATAAAAGTTTGGTTTGAAAGCACTAATTGTGATGGTTAAGTAATAGGTTGGCCTGAGGAATCAAGTGTAGCATGTCCAAGTATTGATCTTTGTTAAAAGAGGAAGCAAAAAAGAGAAGCTGGTGACAAAATTTGCTAAAGTTATAGATTTCATAGAGTTTAGGACAAAACAAACAAACAAACAGACAGACAGACAAACAAAAAAACCCAACAACAAAAATAAAAAACCACCACCAAACACTGACTCAATTATTTAGCTATGATTTGTATAGGATACAGTTCCATGTATTCACCTCCTGTTGAATAAGTTTAAAGAAATACAAAATCAGTCCTTGAATAACTCTTGCTTCAGGCAGACAGTGGAAAAGACTGACACTTAAGAATGACAAACATTGAAAAGCCTAAGAATAGGTTAGATGAGATACCTCATGTACTGTAAATTAATAGTTAGATTGAACTTTACCATGTTCAGTTCTCTAGCTAGATATCAAATAAGGACAATAAAAATATTCAAGTGCTGCCTGGAAATTCACTGTCAACAGTATGAGTGAGAAATCTGGCTTTTAAAGGGGAAAGAAAAAAGTAGAAAACTGCTGATTTTGCAGATAATGAACTTTTTTGTTATCAGAAAATCTGAAGAAGATCTTTAGTACTTGGCTAAACCTTAACTAAGCATCCTTGTCAATCTGAATCACAGTGTTTCCCTTTGGAAAGCTGACAAATTCATGCCTTCTAGTCTTTTGGTGAGTGAGTGCTATCAGTTGAAGCTCATAACGTTCCTCAGCAATAATTGAACTGTTTTCAGGTAAGAGCTCTATAGGTTATGAAAAACAGGTTATGATGTGGTTAATTGTGACAAGATGGAACTAAAGCTGAGCACTTCAAGCATCCCTACCATTTCTGACATATCTTGGCCATGATAAAAACCTAAGGAGAGAATTACCTTGCCCAGACCCCTGAAGTTCAGGACCATCCATCCCCTGTGTGACAATCTAAAGAAGAACCTCAGTGATAACCCTACAAATTATAACTCACACACACTAAAATATTAACTGAAATGACTGGAAAGTTATTTATCCTCCAAAATAAACAGTGAAAACAAATCTTGGCTTCCTGCTGCATTTCTTTGTTAAAGGAAGAGACTTAGTATAATTATAAGAGTTGAGGAATTTATTTTGTTTGCCAGTTAGAGTCAGTTTTTTGACTATACAACCAATATTTTCTAATGCTGTAAACTTTTATGGAAAAATTGGGAAAGCTAAGCAGCTTTCCCATGTATGCTCTTGTATGGTAATTAATAGTGATGATAAAGTAAGATAAGTGATAAAGTAAAGAATTTTCTTAAGCAAAACTCAATGTATTTCTGGTAAGAAAGAAAAAAATTTTTATCTAAAACATGTAAGTAGGTAGATGAAATCAAAGGCTTTTTTTCTGCTCATGCAAACTCACTGGGCCAGAATTCCTTATTTCTAAATCAAACATCTTTCAGCAGACTAAAGTAAAGCAAGAAAAACTCTTGGGGACAATTTGACAACGTGATTCTGTAGCTTGCAGCACTACTAGCCATGCTCTGAAGACTAATTTTCCAGCTCCATCTGCCCTTTTGCTATACAGATTACTTTCTTCAGACAATCCAATTAAAAAGCACAAAAGTAAAATAATTAGATTTTCCTGCAATTATGTTTTTGGTAAAATATTACCAATAACAAAGAATATATTCTTTGTATATATAAAAAAAGTATATATTTTTAATATACATTTTGTGTTCTGTTATGGATAAATAATGACAGAAACAGTATTGGAGGAGCTGTATAAACAAAAAAAAACAACTCTGAGCCAAAAGGGATTTGTTTTTCTTTGCTGTTTTTGATTTTTTTTTTAATTATTGTGTTGCATGTAGGTGTTCTAAATAGAATCAATCAAGAAAAGTATTCTTTAAATCTCTCTACTGATCCAAGAGACAGTTACCATTATAAACCCTTATAAAGTAGAGAAAAGAGAATTCAGACTATCCATAAAGCCTTACAGAAGTTTTAAGGTTTAGAAGGAAAAAAAAAAAAAGTCTCTGGGAAATATTTGAATACCTATGGTCGATTCTGTACAATATCAAAACTTACTTATTCACCCTCTGCCTCAAGCTATGTTTCAGTAGGAGAACATAGTATGAAATGTAAAAGGAGCACTGGAGAGCTGGCAGTTGATGAAAGGGACTGTATTAAATACACCACAGCATCATGATGAACAGTTATGTCTCTAGAGGTTCATTATTAGTCTGAAAGTCAGGAATTCTATAGCAAATGGAGATACAGTTTTCTGTGAAAGGGAAAAAAAAGAGACAAGATTGTGAGTATAGAACATAGACACAGAAAAGCAATAAAAAACAAAACAAAATAGTATTTTTTCCACCTATGTTAGTTGAGGGGTATATAAAAAAAATATGAAGCAATGTAATAATTGTAGTCTTTAAGTAGTCACATAGTTAGAAAATTAATTTTAAATGAGAGTAAAATGTAAGATTAGGAAAGATATTTTAGATTTAAAAAATTAGATAAATGATGCATAGATGTATTGGTATAGCTTTCTAAAATGCATGCTTAGTATTGTCAACAGTAGTCTGAACCATTACTATCCTTTTGCAAAAACTTGTAAGTTTCAAGAGACAGAATTGTGAGTATGGTCTTATGTAAAACTTGGAAAAAAAAATCAGAAAAAAAATCAGAAACTCTAAATCTATCAGCTAACCTTCAGGTTTGAAAAAAATATACTGAACAAATCATCAGGTACTTCACTTAAACACGGTCAGTGTCCAAAGTCATCATTGTTTCATCTGCAACAGCATCCTACAAATTCTCTGGTGTCTTATAATGTGTTGAGCACTCATTGAAATTTCTCCAAGGTCAGGGAAGAAGTAATACCTTGCCTGGATGGATTCACTAGTGTCTCTGGATGTGTTGAATTTTCAGTCTTTATCTTATAAAAAGCACTTTTCATTTACCTAGCTGCCTACTTCCCTGCAGTGCATAGGGATTTAATTATATTTGAGACTTCTATCCCTCTGGTCAATGTCAAATTTGGTTGAAAAGAGGTTATTAATCAGGAAGAACAGACACACACAGTGTGATTGCAGAAGCCTAATTTCCTTAGGAAATTAAGCTAAAAAGTAAGTGAAAAAGATTTCTCAAGGACAAGTCCCATCTGATTTTTGACATTTATAAGACATTTCTCTAAGTGAAGCGAAGAAACATGGCTAGGTGAAATAAGGTATTTGCAACTCTCTAGAAATCCAGATTGAAGTTACAGCTGGAAAAGCAATAAAACATACACACAAGAAGTTTCCCCATATTCAGAATGGTGGTTGTTATGAAAGTAATCATCTATACTATTCTCTATATAAAAAATAGGAGCAAAATAAAACAAACAAAAAACCAACACACACATCCTCACCCCGATCAAAAAAACCCAAATACATTTTGAAGGAGATTTCGATGATAAAGTACAAAAACCTTTGTTAGCTGAAACTACTTCTTAATGGGTCAATCAGAAATATTTAAACAAAGTATATTATTAGAGTTTAGGAACCATTTCAAGAAGGAGTTCCCAAACTCCAATATCTATGGCATGGAGATTTACCTAGATGATCTTCCTATTCCTTCTACCTAGGAATTCATGGGATTTCTCAGATAACAAAGGTACTTTAGATGTCAGTTAAAAGTTACAACTAATAAATTCATTGCAACTGTTGCACATTAAACTTTGCCAGGATTCATTAGTGATCACTACAATTTTCATGGTAACTAACCTGGAGAGCTCCTATTAAAATGCAAGATGTTGAACATTTTGATGTTTAGACAAGTGCATGGTTCATTTTTCAGTATAATTTGGTTCTAAGACGTGCATCAGAGATTTCCAGGTTGTGGTTAAAAATACCAGTATTAGCTGTTCCACCAGCATTTATTATACATCTTTCTTACATATAAAATCATTATTTGTAGTATCAAACAACATTTACTTCTTATCTGTGTCATCTGAGAATGTGATGCTTTCCAAATACCACATGACTACAACTCTCTAGTCAAGTGATATTATTGTATATTATTATTTTCTCTGCATGTTGAAGTAATTATGATAAGAACATTTAAAAGATAAGTTAAACCATGTTCCAGTAGTCTATGGAGATTTATTTCCATGGTATTATTTAGCCGTTTCTGCCACAGTAAGACATTAAGTAACAACTGCTTGCATTATTACATGTCTCTCCAAATATGCCATCATTTAATCAGATATGGTTGATTCTTTACCTGTAGCTAAATTTTTGCATTTCAAAAACATTTATTTACAGCAGTCAGCATCAATGTCTTGCACACCTGTCAATTCCCATCGAGCACTGAATTTAATAAAAAGTGAACCATAGAATTTCATCCCATTCAAATGGAATCAGAGCCAGTTTCATTGTGTTTTTAATGTTATAAACCAACTGTGCATCGCCTAAGGTTCTTTGCCTTGATATCCAAAACAAAGGTGTAAAGAACTCCTCATCTCTCAGGGTCCCCAATAAGGTTACACATTTGTAGTCTTATGAGAAACAGATTACTCTTTCCACACTAGATAGTACACAAGAATTCTCTTGCTTTGGCTTGTCAAATTGAGAATTCAATATTTATGACTTTGTTAGATCAACTTTGTGAGATGGATCAGAAGAACAAGACAAAGATGAGCAGTGTCCATAATTTAAAAAAAGCACTGGTCACTTTCAGCTGAAAACTAGATTGTGCAACATAGGAGTAAAGAATAAACCAGAGGATGTTTACTGACATTCATGATTTTGTATAACTTTGACTCCTAAGCTTTGTGATTGCTTATGTCCAAATTATTGCTTCAGAATGGAAAGTGACTGCTCCAAGTTTCAAGAAAATCCATTTATCCCCAAGTCACAAGATCATTTGATCTTCAAGAAGAGTGTCTTGATTTTCTAAATCTCTAGGCAAATTTGCTACTGATGTATGATAAAAGAATTAACTGAATGGAGCAGTGTTCAACAGTGACTCATCCAAATATTTTTAAGAGTGGTTCAGTAGGTCTTTGGGAAATTTAAGTTTTGATGTATGCTGATCATAACGAATACAAGCCATAAGGACAGCAGTAGAGGGTTAATTTCAGATATTTAGGAATATATTTATTAGAGGGGCAAGCATTCAAATCTAGTAATATTTACAGGGAAATACTGTTATTTTTACAACATATACTTAGATCTTAATTATTATAGGATTTCATTTTCATTCAGTAACAATAAAAGCGTTAGACAGCACCTGAAAGAACAACCTCCTGGTTTGCCTATTACCAAAATTAATTCATGCCTCAAAGAACATCTACAGAAAAGGGCATTATAAATACTAGAAAACATTTTAAGGGCTGAAAATGTGGAGAAATGTGAAGAAATCTTTAATGTCGCCTCTAAACTTCATATGCATTCTTCATTTGATTTAACAGATGCAGAAGAGAAAACAATCATTACTGAAAAAGAAAGAAGGGCAAGGAGGAGAACGTCATCATGATTACAAAGACACATGTCAGATAATACTCTCTGTCCAGGAAGACATTGATCACAAGTGTCCCTGTACTCTGATTTTGCAGCACTAGTGTATACCCCAGTAAGTAATTCAATTTTGTTAGACATTTAAGAGAAAATAAATGAGGCTGAGTAGTTAACCAAAACTAGGTTGTAGAGACATCCAGCCCAGTGATTTTCCATTATCCAGTCAGAATTAACCTGAATGGATGGGCCAAGCTAAGATTGCTGTTCTGAGCCCATACAATTCCCTCAGTAGTATCCATGATCAATTAGTCTTGATATCTGTCCTCAGTGTTACATACTGCCTTTTATTTCAAAGGAGTAAGACAGTATGGAAGATTACAGAAATGTGTTGCCAAATCTTTTTCACCTCAACTTTTTCTACTCAAACTCTAATCACTGACAGAGCTGAACAAACCAATTGAAGCATTATGAATAGTGTTTCTCAGTAATAATCAAAACCATTCCTAATCAAAGGAGGAAAATCTATTTTCTTACTAAAGTCATGCCAAAGGTGCTATGACAAAGGTCTCCAGTAATAAGTAAATCAGTATTTTCTTTCAGTTCAAGTTATGCTGCTAATTTCATTAAACAGAAATTTTCAGACAATAAAGATATTTAGCACAATTTGTTAGCTGGAAGTAGATCAAAAAACCTCCTACCCTTTCCTTATTCTGAGTGTAGTGGAGAATTTAATTTCGTAATTTACAACTTGGAAATACTGCTATATCCTCTAGAAAAGATTTCTGAAATGCTCAGAATAGGAGTTTGTATCTTATTTTAGTGTCCAATTCAGAGAAATAATCCATCACTGACAGTCAGGCAGAAGAGTGGCGCTGCAATACTTTATTCTATTTTTCCTTGTGTTATGCAAAGACTTAAATATGCATTTTTCTCTTTTGCAAAATGATCCTAACAGTTTTAAATAATAAGGTTTTTTGGGGTTTCATTTTGTGTTTTTTTCCTTAAAAAGCCTTCTAAACACATGCAAATAGAAACTGCACAGATACTTTTCTACCTGACTCATTGAGATGTCTGTCACCTTCTGCATCTGTAAGGCAATGCAGAGAGTGCAGTGAAAAATGCAGGACAGCAAAATTTCCAGGCTCAAAGTTTAAATATGTCATGTGTGCTGGATTTAGGCAGTAGAAGTCTGAGCAGATCAAAACCTATGGCAGAGATTTTCTCTTCTGTTTCTTGACATCTTTATTAAGAGTCTAATTGTTTTAAAGTACAAGTGTAATGTAAGTTGTATTCACTTCAGAGAAAGACTATACCTCTACAATGTAGCAATTTATATTAAAGAATCTGACTAGAGAATAGCATAATAAAAGCAGTACATTTTTTCTGTCTTAAAGTTCATTATTATACAGAGACTAGAAATCTTTTCTTTCCAGGGACAGTTGATATTTCAGCGGGATCAGTTATTAATGTCTTTTTTTATAAGGTAGAGATGTAAATTCTTTGATACCTGAAACAGCAGCCTTCAGAGATGCCCAGGTAATTTTTAATTGGTCTAGACAGTTAATGTGTGTCTGCATAGAGAGCTGTGGACTGGAGCCCTATGCTCATCCTTTGGGAAGCACATTTACAGACAGAGCACAACAGACCCACTTTACCAGGAAGGGGATCCTCAACTGCTTGTCTCAGCTCATTTCCTGACAGGTGTTTTTCCTCAAGGACAAAGCCACCATCATGGCAAAACGGCTAAAACCAGGGAAGAAGGAAAAGCAGGAAAAGTAGAATTTTTTTTCAGTTGAAACAATTTCAATAGAACTGTAATTACTGCTAAACACTAAAACATTTGGGGTCCAGTTGCTATGCAACTGTGAGGAAGTTATAGTACACCTGCTGTAGACAAAATGAGTGGGAGAAAAGCCAACTGACTTTATCAAAGGAATGACTTTTCTACCTTTTATTATATTCCATAGAGTCTATTTTTCTTTAGCATTTTTAAAATCTTGCCTCAATTCATCAGCCTGCAATACTCCAACAGTCCCTCCGGTTTGATACAGCACATATTACTCTCTCAGCTGTGAATCTGGGCTTGTGGTAAGCAAACACCATCACACACACCACTACCATGACAGATAAGTTCAATTTTAGCTATTGAAGCCTCTGCTCTTTCTGACTCCACATTCCCAAAACTCACCCTCTGTAACATATACAGTGACTTGACTTGCTAATAATTTTTTTTCTCTTCTGTCTTATTTTAGTGATGAAAATAAGCAAAAGCTCAGATTTACTGACTGGTTCTCAGTAAAATAAGTGTTCAGAACATATTACTACATGTCCCATAGCAAAGGCTGGATGTATTTCCCAAAAACCTTATGAACCAACCATTTACCTGCTCTCAGATGGCATGGCTTCTGTGGCAAAGGACATCATTCTATCTACATTCCTACAAAACAAAGCCACACAGCACTAAATGTGGATCAGCTTCCTGCACAGCCAGATAACTGACCTCAAGAACAGCTGGATTCACACTCCCTCTGTCTCACCTCACTTCTCCCTTTATGCCCCCTTTATGAGACCCCTTAATAAGGTCACTCCTGGCAGCCTGGGCTGCCTGCTCCACTTGGCTTGTTTTGAAAATGCCCTGCTCTGTGCAAAAATCTGGGAAAAATACTGCTAGGTTCTAGGGAGGGTTGGGAATCATGATTCTGAAAAGGACACAGCTGACTGCAGACACAGATGTAGCACAGTGTAAAAGCATCTCCAGCATGGAAACAGCTGCGAGCCTGCCTTCTGAAAACTCACCTCGAATTATCCCAAGTTTCATATTCTATTATAGTGAATCCTACTGCACAAGAAAAGGCAGGAGACTACTGCATAGTAAGTAACAAAAACATCTTTGTAATTGCCAAGTCTCTCATACATGCATCTATCAGATGTGAAGTTAAAAATAGAAGCACATCATGGTTGCCAAGTTTCTATCATTAAATGAGGTGGAAAAAGTAATTTCACAATAGAAAGGATCAGTATTGATGTGAAGCTGGATTTTTCTAAACCCTTACATTTAATGATTATATTCCTCTACATCTGATAGAAATCTTAACCTAGATGATGAAGAAAAAAAATAAATTAAAAGAAAAAAAGAGAGTAGAAGAGACAAACAAACAATGTAATCATGATCTCAGGTATTTCCAATTTATTTAAATTTGTTGAACGTATTTGGATTTCGTTTCCTCTGCAATGTAACAATAAGTATATATTTTACTATTAAGATTTATGTAGACACTCAAAAGCATAAAATCTGACATCAGAAAGGCATTCTTCCAACAAGATCTGTCTTTGCTAGAAATGCAAGACTGTCCTCTGGATAGAACCCATATTAGAATTTGATTTTAAATTCAGGGAATACTAAATGTGCAAAAAAAAAAATTAACATAGAATTATGAGTTCTCGAGCTTCAGAATTACATCTTAATCATGACTTTTATATGAGTAATTATTTGAAGAAAGAAGATCTTTTTATCAGTTACTGAAGAATATTAACAATTCCAATTCATTTCGTGATTCAAAAATGCTAGTCAAAGTTAGAAATATTCAGACAATATTTCTTTTCCCTGCTTTGAGTCACTTTGAGATTCTTCAGAATTTGTTAGATCTCTAAAGCCTTGGGTACCTATAGATGCAGTTAGGATAACAACTTAAAAGTCTTTAGGATTTATGGTCTATGTGAGGAAAATAATGCATAAGGATTACTAATTAATAGCTACTCCATAGTTTATCATGTTCTAGAGTAAATAATTTTCAATTATTCTTGGTTTCAACAAATTAATTTAATTCTTATCCTACTTATATCTTCTCTATTGTGATGTTTCTATGACTATCAGTCATATCAGAAACAACTAATTTTTGAAAAATCTCTTCATATTTATTGTCATCAGCCAGGAGAATTTTAGCAGACTGGCTAAATATCAAGAGAACATGAGGACAAAATTACAACTTTCCTGCTCTGATTTAGCAACTAAATACCCTGAGGGGTCAAGGCTGATTTACAGTGAAGGGGCATAAAACAATAGTTGTTCTATATGCATTTAATAGGCTTTTGTTTGTAGAGTGTAGTAAGGGATTTCATATTCAAAAAGCTTTTGGAGACCATAGAATTCAATCTAAAAAAAGAGAATAAGTGCTAATTACAGTATGCAATAGACCAGAACAGCACTAAAAGTGTACAGCACAGGACAATATGTGTTTAGAATACAAACTATCTATTTCAGGAGGTAAGGCAAAATTATTCTATGTAATCTGCAATTGCTGATTTTCCATGTCAACAATATTGTTCTTTGTTTTAAAACCTAGGGTACAGTGGAAGTAGAAGCAATATGCACAGAAGTATTTTTCTTTCATTCCAACCTTATTTCAGATGGTTCCCAATACATTCCCAATTCACTTTTTGTTTTGCTTGCACAGGCCATGAAGATACCACAGAAAGCAAACTTTCCTTTTTGGCTTCATGACATTTGAGGTATCAGGCCTTTCTCTATGTATGAATCTGTCTCCTGTCTTCCTTATGTTGCTTTAACACTAAAAAGCATACTGTTTCTTAAAAACTTATGGCCATTGCAGTGCCATAGCTTCCAGTATGTATTCCCTCCTCCCAGCACACTGAACTGCACTTACCAACCTTCTGTGCAGCTCTGCTGAGCTAAAGTGAGGTTATAGACATCTACACAAGATCACTATCCCTACATCACCAAAGAAAAATACCCAGGATATACATTTCAGTTTATTGCATTTCTTTAAAAGTCTCAAGCAGTAAACAGGCCCTTTAAAACACCCTAAAATAAAGAGAGCAAAGTGTTTCTATTTATTAGAAGAAATTTCCTCTCACCTTACACAGTCCTTTCAGCAAAAACATATTCCACACAGTGTGCTGCTTAAGTCAAAGTGCACATTTCTTGCAATTTATCTGCTGGGTTTTTACAAACCATAAATTGTCACTTTGTCACTCTGCTGACTGACAGCCCATTGCACACAGAGCTGCAATATCCAGGGGTTTTAAGCTGACAGTATATTACTGTCTAGCATCAGCAAGTCCCAGCTGATTTAAGTTGTAAATTAAATGCCCTGATGGTTGTAATACAGTGATATATTACTAGACTCAATGCAAGCTTTTCTTTGCAGTGGAAATGTGGAAAATACAAGTCCCCGGAGTCCCACCCAGAGTGTGCAAATTCCATAATTTTCAAACAAGTCAGTGTGAAACCTGGCCAACAGAGGCTGTCAGGGAAATAAAGTTATGGAGCCAGAGGATATCAGCTGTGAAAAGCAGATGCTGAAAATGCTCTTGGGTTGACAATTCTCCTGTTTTTAAATACTGAGACAAAATTTGAACTAGTACCAAACCTGAAATAAATTCTATCTAGAAGAGCAGCTGCAACAGAAAACACAGTAGAAAAATGTACAGAGGTTCTTTTTCATTTAAAGAGGTTCAGTATTTAGGAGTCAATAAAAAAGGTTAATTCCTAGTCCTTAAGAATTATCAAAATGTATAGTACTTCCTTTTTTTGTTTTACTGTTAAAGAGCAAAATGAGAACTTAATTTTCATCATTTCTGTTAACATTTTATTTTCTATGCCTGAGTTCTAGTTTTTAAGAATCAAAATCAGTATGTTTTGAACCTTGGACTTAGCAGAAGGTTGGCTTGTTTCTTTCTGTTTGTTTACAGAACATATTTGTGTTGGGGCTCAGTGCATCTGGTGTTATCCTTTAAATCACAGAAAGATAATACACATAACAAGAATTTATTAATCTACCTTCTCTGAAAGCTTAAACAGTTCCAGTTGAGGGCTTTCCCAAACATCTCATGGCTCACACTTTCTTTACTGTCCTAAAATTACAGCATTATCACTTTAGCTTGTAAAGGATTCACAGTACAGTGCCTCACAGTATTTCTCAAGACAACTTCCAAATTTAGCTTTTTTTTAATCATACTGATTGTAGTTGGGGTACACTTGCTTAATGAAGATCAAAAGCCTACTTTTGGACCGGTGCAAAAGCAAAATCTAGTACTAGGCTGTAATAAAGCATGATATTTGGAAAAATTGATCCAGGAAAAAATCTTAGCAGTTTTCACTACAAAAAAGTTAATTAATATATATATATTTGAATGCAAATCTAATTCATTAGCTAGGAAAAAAAATCTATAAACAACCAAATATTATTTGTTCTGGACAGCTACAGTTGGCCAGGTGAATTACTGAAGAAAGTGAGGTCATACAAACACTCACTAGAATTATTTTTATGTATTTCCTCAAGAAGATAAATAAAACCATTTTTTCTCAGCTGTATGTTAGCTCATGCAAAGTTTGTTTGTTGCTGTAAATACTAAAAAAATCACTTTCAGTGGATACTGATATTATTCACAAGCCAGATTAGTTGGTCAAAGGGTAAAAGTATTGAGCAGTCTGTGTGGGATCACCGTTTAGTACTTATGCCACCAGTACAATATAAAGGAGGCAGAAAAGACAGGCTTCCTTCTGAGCCAGATCCCTGGGGGAGAAATTTCACTGCACCCCTGAACAACCTGGGTCTCCAAATCGTGACAGCAAAAGAACTGTGGAAGGGGCAAGGTGGAAGCTGGAAATGCTGCAGTGTTCATTATTTCTAAAGGTTTGGATTACCATAATTTCTGTTTCCATGGTGATTTTTAATACTGATACAATTTTTGGAAGATCTCTGAAACTCATCTATAGGTAATGAAATCTGTTTCAGCCTTCATCCCCTAGGCACCTGAAGTTATGTTTTCGTTCTGTGGGTATAAATTTCTTGGACATTAATAAAGACAGCAGCTGCTTCTTAAAAGTGACAGAAGCTTATTAATAAATACTGGGCTTACAACGTTGACTATAACAAAGGAGAATTCCCTAAAATTAAAGAATGCATACCTGATATGAAAACTGACAGACCATTTTTGTAGAAACCATTCCAAGTGTGGAACCACAGACAAGGATCATAAGGACAAAGTACACTCACTTGAAAAACAAGCATACTCACACACAATCCAGTATTCCAAGCAAGGCTCTGCATGGTTGCCCTTGTGTTATTTATTTTTTACAAAACCAAAGTTTGTGTAACACATCGGGGAAGGAGGGGAAATAAAACCATAAGGCAGTTCTAGCTTCTGTTACTATTATTTTGGACAAATATGGTATAATGACAGCTAACACTGTATGGATTTCCTTTCCCTTAATGAATGGAAGCATTCTGTTAGCACAGTATCATGAATTCTTGAGGGTAGAAAAGATCATGTGCCAATTAGCACCTCATCAAAATTTAATCTGCTGTTTGGGTTTATTTTTTTTCTCTTTTTTTTCTTCCTTTTTTTTATAAGGCTTTGCATTCACAATAATCTCATCTGAAATTAATCTGCCTTCATAAGACCCAAAAGTTCTAGCTGCTGACGTTTTGACTTCTGCAGCAGATGCAATCCATTTTTCATTCCAGCTTAAAATTTAGATAGTACAGCACTGCAAATAGACTAATGTCTTGTACTTATTTTCCAAGAATTGGAAGGAGAGAACATTTTCATAATTAAAAGACATCAAATATTGAAATAACCAAAGCATTTTCCTGGGATACTATACATGCATATAATTAATTTACAGAGCAAAGAGGGGGTTAAGATAAGCAAGGAAAGAGAACAGAAGTTTTTAATTTATCTTCCATTTCAGTCTCTCAAGTTTATATACCATTGGCATCACACAAGCTATTACTACTTGTCACATGGAGGGGTCTAAGGAGTTAGAAAAATAGATAAATAGATAGATAGATAGATAGATGGATAGATAGATAGATACACAGAAAGGGTGGCTAGACAGGCAGATAATTAGGATGAAACACACAATATAACATATAATCACTGTAAAATTATTTTAATTAGGATCAAATCAACAAGATGAAAAGATCTTACTTGGAAAGCCAGTACTGCACAGAGAGGCTTACAAAATCCCTCACAGTTGTGCACATAAAAATCATGTTTTGACTTTTCTGGGGGAAAAATACCCAAACCCAAACTAATTATGCCTTCTTAAAAGTAATATGTGGTTTAAACAGTAACAGCATTTGTGAATGACCATGATCATTGCAGAGGCATGGAAAGGCACAAATCAGGGCTTTGGATAAACTGGCATTACTCTCTAAATGGACTGGGGTCTCTCCTGGGACATGCAGGAACCCACTGCTCTGTGAACTGTCATGACTGGAAAACACCAGGAACAAATACAGTGAGTGAATAGAGAATTTCTTGGGCAGTGTATGAGGAAAAGACTTTATGGGTTAAGTAACAAGGCATGAGGAAAGACCTTCAAAATTATAGTTTAAAATAGACAATTTTTGTCTATTGAGAAAAGTTATTCTTGTGAAACACAGTGCACATGTTTGTGTGGAGTGAATTTATGAAAGGTCAATGTTATTGGCTCAATTCTTATGGACATCATACAAAATCTCAGTTCTTAAAAGCACTGCAAACTGCTGTCCTCCTAAAAGACTTCGGGAAAATATTAATTTCTGCATACACAGTGATGATTGACAGAAGTTTGTCAGATTAGATCATCTTAAAAAAGTAAACTTTGCTTCCTAAATTTCGAATCAGTCTTTGACAGGTTGTTTATATTTTAGCCTGTTTCCCTGACCATTCTTCAGCCCCTTCTTTATCAGTGGCTAGTAGTAATGTCATGATTGTTTTACAAATGTAGTAAATTCTCTGCCCATTCTTCACTCACCTGGATGGGATATTGGTCTTGACTTTTGTTTCCAAAGTTGGGTGAATTAACTAAAGTTAATGGTGTAGCTTATATTTGAGGTCCCAAATTCTAAACCTTATTTCATAAAAAAAATCCAAACCGAAACAAACCAACAATTTTCTGGCATTATCTGGTTACTTGTAAATGAATTGCACGTTTTTTGTTATGACAAAAAATATGTCACTGTTAATACAACATATTTCCTTGCTGGTGTTAAACTGCCCCAGTGGAGGTATTTCCTACTGTAACCCTCACACATGCACATGGCTTGTGTAGTCTGAATTCAGGCCATCTTTTTTCTGTCTAAAAGAGGGCACCTGGGTCCAAAAAACCCCGAATTCTAGGTCTAAATAAGTTCTCAATTAGTGCCTGCACACTGTCATAATCTGTCATCCTCTAAAAGAATAAATAATCAAACTATGTACTCATATGGCTTTGTTGCAGATGCCAGCTGGCTGCAGTAAGCATTTTATCCAATCAGTAGAAACAGGCTTTGCAAAGAGTAATGTTATAATTTGTCATATAATCTGATACATGTCATATGCAGGCATTAGAACCTAATAACATTTTCTGGTCTTTCTCTGAAAAAATGCACCCTGTCCTAAAGTAATTGCTGCAGTACTATTATATCCATTTTTTATCCAAGATAAATATATCTTTGATTCATAGTTTTTCCTCTGCAATTCCAGATCTGGTTTTTCATTGTTGTTGGGTTTTTTTTCATTGTTACGGCAGTAAAGTTATGCTTGCAGGTTAATTTTGATAGTATTTTAATCAGTTAACAGATACTACTTTTTCTTAATAAATGTTTTGCTAAATCATTGTTATTTAAAACAGAAACGTGGATTAGAAGACATTTTTCATGACACAGTTATTCATTGTCAGGCAGCAATCTGCATAAATAAGGGACCCAAATGGCCTTCTCCTTTTGTCACTAGACTATACTCTTCTGTCCTTGATTCTGTTCACTGTATTCTTTAATGTTCTTCCACTGCATTGTCAATTTATTCAGAGGATGGAGTTACCAGCAATGCTGTCTCCATATGAACATTTATCTTCCTATATTTTTTTTTATATTCATACAAAAATTTCTTGTTCTTATTTCACTTTGTGCTGTTATTTACATCTCTGTGCACTAAGTTATTAATATCAATCCCTTCATATGCATCTACTTATTTATCTTGAGATACACTAGCAAAAGATTATTTACTTGGAAGACAATCACTGGCTGTGCTGTATTCTATACATTGCATGTGGTAGTGTTTGTGTGTTTCACTCTACAAAATTACATCTCAAAACTTGTGGGAAAAAAAGGTTATAGCTAACTATAATCTATCACAGTAACAACTACAGGGAGACACTAGAAGTTTGTGAGATGTGAAGGACAATAATAAAAAGAAAGGCTATCAAAAATTTAAATTGTATTAGTTATTTTTAAAAATAAGGGGTTTAATTTAGGATAGGAAACATTTGAATATCAGGAGAAATTCTCTTAGGATAGGCTTCCTGTTGGCATAGAACTTTTCTTTCCAGAAGCAGAAGGTGACCTGTTGCTTGCAATGGTTTTTTCTGGACAGCAGAATATGTTATACAGCAGTCTTCCCCTGACAGCAAGATGAATTTACATTATAATTCTCTGAAAGTGTGTGTGTCTACATGAAAAAAAAATGTGTCTTTTGGTCCTTTCCTAGTCAGAGATGCAGCGCACCACATTATGTATTAGTGTCTCCATTCAACCAAGTGTAACCTGACCACATACCAAGGGTCATCAATGAAAATCCCAATTTACACATAATATTGCCTGCTGCCCCAGAAAATCCTAGAGGAGCTGCTCAGGATTGCAACTGAATGTTCATCATTATTGGAATGACTATGCAATAACACTTTTTCTCTTTAATTTCCCGTGCTTCTGTACAGGCAGCTCTCTGCAAAAATGATGATGTTTCCCACTGGAGAAATGTCAGCTCTCTCACTCACTGAATATTAAGGACAAAAGCATTTCATGCTGCCTTGGTACTGATGACCTCACTTCACATGGAAACTAATGTTTCCTGTTGTGTGACAATTTATTTATTTAGTTCTTGTAAAAAGTGCCAGGAAGTAAACAGCAGACAGCAAGTTTCTGTTGAGAAACTGGCCTTTCACATTTTTCCTTCCTAAACCTCCATTTCTTCAAGTATTCATACGATATCAAAATATTTTTTAAGAAGCTAAGAAATATTATTGCAATCTAGATTATGTAAGTCACATCACCAGACCAAGAACAGCGTATAAAGTATTCTTGAAAAACACTTTGCATAACACGCAGACACAGCCTCTAGGGAGCAGAATGTTAAACACAGATGAGTGTTCAGCTAAGAGAAAAGGCTGAGGAGTTGAACTGGTGAGATATCCTATGATTTAACACACAGAGATTACTAACAGATATTTATATTTCCTCTTAAAGGACTGAGTGACTCTGAATACAGGCTTAAACTGTCTTTGATTACAACCGGATCAGATTTGGGTCCATAATCCTTACCTAAGGCTGCTAGATAGCAATGTGTTTATGTAAGTAATTTCCTCTATCTTACATAAAGTGATTCAGAAAACAGACAATATCACATTAAAATCATAGGAGAAGCATTATGCAATGAGTCATCGTATATTTTCTGAGACTAAAAAGAGAAAAAAAATCTTCTATATTTGAAGACCACAAAATAAACAGAGAAGAAACAGATAATTAAAAGCAAACAATAATTTAATAGCAATGCCTTCCAGTAAACAGTGTGAAACTTCCTTGGTTTAATAAGATGCAGGACACTTAAATGGAAGAGAATAACACTACTAGACTAACAGAATGGTTGAATTGGAAGGGATTTTAAAGATCAGCTATTTTCCTGCCATGGAGAGGGACACCTTCCAATGGACCAGGCTGCTCAGAGCCCCATCCTTCCTGGCCTTGAAGAAATGGAGCATCTGGAGCTTGTCTGGGCAACCTCTGCCAGTGCCTCACCATCTTATTTTCAGGCTTCCTGCACATTAAATTCACTATAAGTTTTACATATTGCAATCACTATGTCTTAATTGTTAAGACATATAATGTATGCTGCTGAACAGGCACTGTGTATAAGCTGTGACTCTTGAGTGATGGGCTAAGATGCAAAAAATAAAAACAAGGGAAAACTATACTGTGATGATAGGAAAAATCACAGGTGAGTGAAAACCAAAACTCTCACATCACAGACATAATTCTGCTTCCTTCTTTACTTAGAATGTCCTTCCAAAGCCTCAAATACATTGTGTAACTCAAAAACTAACTAGCAAACAGGAATTAATGGGATACAAATAAAAATAAATCATAAATCCCTGGCAGAAATGAGATCAACCGCACAAGCATCTCTTGACAATGAGTCCACTGAGGTCTTGACATGTGAATAGTTGACAGATACAGATATTCTCAAGCTGCCTGAAGTTCACTCATGTGAGTTCCATAAATTTATACTATAATACAGAAAATATTAAGTTTCATTCTATTTTGGAAACAGGAGATTTTTCATGTGCCTCAAATAATTTTTTTTCTATTCTTGTATCAGTATCAATCGGAAACAAGAAGGTCACTATATCTAAATAATTGAGTACCTAAAGCACTGCTTAAGTTCTACCCACTACATTTGTGAAAGACTTAGTGTGCATACAAATGCAGGTTTTGAATTCACATTTATTGTAGGAGTGTCAAATACTGTATTGACTGCCTGTGCTATGGAATCTTATGGCAAACTTCACATTAGCCTCACTGAGAGCAGGATCCCTTCCCCTGGGTTACACTGCAAGCCTTGCACACAGCATTGAGTTCCTAACTGTTCAAGTAATTGATTCCCCCCTAGGGTCTCTGTTAATTTAAAGGAAAATAAACAATTATGAGTATATACAGTTAATACATTTTCCCTTGTATGTTTGCGCTTCAGAGTGCTACAGCAATGGATCAAACTGCCCTCTGACAGCAAATGCTTTAGGTTTTGTACCATTGTGCTCCATCTGTACCTGCATGAATATCTCATGCTTTCCAGCTTTGTATCTAAATGTAGAAACACCATAATGCAGTAACATCTGACTTCTGACTTAGTAATACACAAATTTTCTGGTGTGTGAAAATCAGATACAGAGATAAGTATAAATTAAGAATGGGAGCTGAAGAATGTCTGCTTCTGTAACACTACTGAGGAGTTATGTACTGTCTTTTAGTTGTTTATTCTTCGTGAGATAACATTAATTAAAATAATGAATTAAAATAATTTCACTTTAGTATAATTGATAGCTTCAAATTTTTTTGCTGCAGATCAAAAATACCTTTTACGAACCAAGAAGGTAGGTCAGATGCAAAAAATGCATATTTATCTACCAATGTTCTATCTTATTCCTGGCAGACACCCAAAGTGTATCTACAACTTATTGGTGGTGCTCTTTATATCTGTCAGGACTAAGGTATTACAAATCTGATTATTAGTTGCAATAATAGGTGTAAGTGAAAGTATGCATAATGTATGGAAGCAAATGCCTACTGCCACCAACCTTTCTAGTTTGTGGTAATTTTCATTTCTCATGTCAGCAAGATTCTCTTGAGCAGGGATTGTGTCTGTAGGAATTCTGCATGCAGTCTCACAAACCACCATGAACACCCTCATTATTATTACCATAATTCTGCAATTATCTTCTGTAGTAAACTATCCTGGCTGAGAGCACACTAAGCTCTTAAACTGAAACAATGGCAATAAATACTAGAACTTGTTACAAGTCTGTGTAAGTATCTCCCTAAACTATGTTTGGTTGTTGCAGTCTCTGAAATGATATCGCTTTTCCTGCAGAATCCTGTCTATCAACAGAGGTTATTTCTACACTGCATTTTGTCAATGCTGCCTTCAACTTGAGTTTCATTGCCACAATGTACTTTGAGAAACTGTATTCTAGTGTAGATTTACAGCTTGCTCAGGTTAGCAATGCATCTAAATATGTTGTATTTACAGTGTGAACAAAATGAGCGTTCTACCCCTTGTTAAGTGATCATAATCCAGAGTGCTGTAAATAATACATCATATATTTTATATGTAGGCATAAGCACACAAGCACGCAGGACAGGCACGCAAATTAGGGCAGTGTGAGCTCTCCTCCCAAGTTTAAATGGTTGCAAAACAGCAAGGTGATGTTGCCATCATAACACTTGTAGAGTAGACCTGGAAGGAGTTGGTACAAGGCAATATGGGCTCTGAACCAGGGGGACAAGGACAGCTGTACTACAGACATCCTCCAGACTGCAACATGGGAAAATAAAGCTGTGTGCATGAGGGCTAACCCACCTTGAATACCCTCTGCCACTGAACATCCTCAAACCAGTATGGAATGCTATTTCTTACTGGTTTTTAATATAGAATTCTTGCCTTGTCAGTTTTAAAGGCAAATGCAAAATATGCAATTATTTTGTGAGTCACGGCTATTGCATTTTAATATTTACTTCATTCTGATTTAATGATACTCCTGTTTCACTTTTTTCTTACATACCTTTGGGTTAGATCTTTACAGAGTCCTAACACATCATGGTTCATGTCATTTTTTTTCTTTATGCTTTACTATGCATCTCTAAAATATATTTTTCTTTCCAAATCAACAAAGTAATTTGAAATTCTAAAAGCTTAGTTATACTTTTCTATTTAAGTTTAAAATTGAGAGAAATAAAAATCATTTTGTGAGGTTTTCACCAAAATTAGTTTTGTAGGATCCCCTTTTTCTTCTCCAAATCCAGTGAGGATTCAGTGACTGCTTGACAAAGAAGCTTCTCTCAAGCACTTGGCTAGACTTTGCTACTTGAATTTATCTGTCATCTGGAAATTCAAATTCTTTTATTGCTAGGCAATTCTTGGTAATATTTGTTTTCTAAAAGTACAGAGCCCTCCAATTATACCCAATGCACTCTCACCAAAGCCCAGAATTAAGTCCATAATTAATCCAAAGATAATTGACAGTTTCTGGCATGGTCACTAGTGAGATAAAAACGAGAGAATTTTGTTCACCACATTTACAACATTTCTTCCCTCTTCTCCTGGTATCAGGAGAGCATGAGCAAAAAACAGTGGAAGTGCCTCAGAGCAACTTAATGCTTTTTTTGCATTACAGATCTGTTTCTTTTCACTGATGCTATAATAAAACCAGCATCAATTTTACAATCAAAACTTAATTTGTGCAACATCAGCAGCAGCTATACAATGTATTTTGGAAGGTACCAATATGGACTAAGTACTTTGAATATTCATTAATTTTTGGTTTGGCTGTTTCATTCATCTAATCATTGTCTCTAATCCACCTGAAAGAGAACCATCACCATTTCAGAAACACGAATGACAAATATGGGATTGGGGATGTGCCAAGCTGACATCTGAGAGACTGCTGAGCTGAGGAAGTGCTGCTAAGGAGAGGCCAGAGACAGCAGCATTCTTGGAACAGCAAGACTTCCACTATCAAGTATAAATAAATAACATATTAAGGAGGAGAATATCTGTCAGCAGCTGTTCTTCTGACTGTGTTTCTCAGTCTCCCCGTGTCTTTCTGCCCTCTAGACTATATGATCCTGTTGACCTCTTCAACTGGGAATCACTGCAGTAGTACAACAATTTACTAAGCCCTGCCTTGCCATGTGTTTTTCTTTCCGTCAAAAAGGCACTTTTTGCATACTAAAAAGACACAAGAATATGGGAAATTTCAAATACTGTAAACTGCTCAAATAATATGTGTTCTTTGGAGGGATTTCTGAAAGTTTAAATGCTAGCTACTCTTGTCTCAGCCAAAACAAAACCAATGTTCTTATGTATGAATAAAATCCCATCGATTTTCCTTTATATTTACATAACAAATAATTTTCTTCTCCCCTCATCCTACCTATATTTTGAGCAAGTGATCTGCTTTTATACTCTCTCTCCATCAAGGTTCAACTTACCAAGGTATTATTAATCAGAAAAAGTGCAAGACAACCAAATTACATCCAGCATGGTCCTGATGTCAAAAAATCAACTGGCTGTGATTGATTAATAGAAGATTGCATCTGATTTTGTGGTGCAAGTTCTTCCCTCAAAAAATTTAAAGTTGTTTAACATGTTTCTTTCAGCAAATCTTCTCAGCTGACAATCCTTATGGAACAGCCATCTGTTTTTAGGGATTATAAATACTTTATCAAAATATTTTTGACATGTTTCTCCTGAAAGATGATATCTTCTTTACAATAGATTAATGTCTTAGAGGTAACTGCAATACCTAAGTAGGCAGTCAGAAGATAAAGTTTAAGATTTATATAATTTCCCAAAAAATGACATAGCCCATAGCCTCAGCCCATTTTTTATTTTCATAAGGGATATGAAAAATTATCAACCCATTCAGAGATGCTGTTGTTTTATTAACAGGTCATGCTTAATCAAAACTAAGCAGAATTTAAAATGCTCAAGTGGAGGTTGCATCTTCCCTCTTAACCCTCCTTCTGATTTACCACATATCAATCTGTTTCTTGTCTTGACATTTGAATTAGAATTCAAATATTTTAGGCGTCCATCTTACAGATGTGAGAGTAGCTCAGATTCTGTGAAGATTTGGCTTTGCTCTCCTGCAGGTATCCTCACAAATAAAACAATTACTATCTCTTATTTTTTCTGCAGTGACCAGAAGCATTAGCTAAATCAGGACCCATTTTGCTGGACACAAAATAAGCAAAAATTCTACACTCTAGGTATTTATACACTCAAAGTGAGGACAGAACACATAAATGGGCAAGTACCAACAGAGTCTAAGAAGAGTGGATGAAGAAGAAGAATGATTTTGCTTTAAACAATTCTATAAGCAGATTGAATTTGCCAGGAGAATGGGAAAAGGACCATCAGGATGCCATCCATCCACTGTCAGGTGGATATTTTTTGTGGAAAAAGTTTTATCACATTTTTTTAAAGCGAGTCTTATGTTAACTTTCCTGAAAGGATTTACTCTTTATATTTTCCTCTGGATCTTTTCAATATGGAATAGCGGAGCCTTTCACTCTGCTTGCCTCTTACATGCATTTATTGTTTTATCTATCACAATAAAGGTGTTTTGTATATAACAATAAAATGGTACCTGAAACTGAGAATACTTATTTTTCCCATTATTATCCTCTCAGTAAATACTACTTTTAGAGAGACTATGTTATGATCACACATATTTATTGAAAGAATAAAACCTCCCTTCCATAGCCTCCCTGACTTTGGTAACTTTTGTCCTTTGCTAATGGATATGTTGCAATCCTGTGAATAAGATTAAAGCTTGGTGCATACAGAATTATTTCTAGAACTAAGGACTTTAAGTCAAGATTTTTAAAAGGATGTGTTTAGAGCATCTCAGAGGACTAACTTTGTTGTTATGTATATGGCATTAATGGCCTCCAGAATCTCGATGCCACTGTGAGATTTCAGTAATTTCTGACCTACAGCTGATGGGCAGAAATCCAAACTCTCTCTGGTTAACCCTCAGAAGCACAAGGCTGGCTTTTTATTAATCTTTATTCTAAGGTCAAGATGAGGTGCTGGGGTGCTAGAGAAGGGAAGGAGAAAGCCCTTGCATCTCTGTGCAGAGATCAGCATTTCTGTATATTGAAAACAACTTTAAAATGTATGCAGTTCTGCTGACAAAAAAAAAAAAA
>VXBI01003332.1:592018-627281 GCA_013397375.1 Toxostoma redivivum | reverse complement strand
AAAAAGAAAAAAAAAAGAAAATATGTATAAAGAACAAAAGTACCTAATATTTCCTCTTTAAACAGTAATAAAAAATACTGATGAGAACAAATCATCAGGCAGTGCTGTGACAGCACTCTGTCCACCTGGGTTTCTGTCATGGGGTGCAAGGGCTGCTGAGCTTTTGGTTTGCTTAAGTTAGGCATTGCTTCTGAGATCCAGTTTCTGATTAAATACTGTTTTCTTTATCTTGTAAGCAGTGTTGCAGGGATAGATATTTGCAGTGCTTCTTGTCTGTACACAGGTTTGAATTCAGCACATCTCTGGATCATCCCAATAAATTTTTCTGAAGCTGAGACAGTCCCACACATTGCTTTCTAAACTTTTGAGCTTAGAGCCAATGTTAGCGCATTGTTCAGAGCCTTCCAAATATCTGTGATTGAAATCTAGTAAAAATAAAACTTTCTTTGGGCAGACTTGCACACGTAGAAAACAGCAATGAAGGGCATTTTAAATTACAATATTTTTCATGCAGCCTTTGCATATGAGTTGAATAAGTAGTTTGGCAGCAGTACAAGGCCAAGTTTACAGATTTAGTCATATGGGGGAAGAGGGCCAGAGGCAAATTTGTCCCTCTTTTGTTTGAATTCCAGTGATGACTGACTCTTGTTATAGAAAAATAAGAGTAACTAGAGAGAAAAAATGACACAACGCTGGAAAATTTTGGAAAGGTTACTGCATAAATCTATAATATTTGAGCTCTGTCTACGGAATGCATTTCATGGAGCTCTATTATATCATTCATAAGAGAACTGCTGCAAATTTGTGAAGTAAATTTTTTTGTAACAACAATATATACAACTAATTTTGAACTGTGCCTATATTCTGTGCCTAAGTCTAATTTCAAAACCAGACAAATTCAAGCAAGCTTGCAAGTTGCCTGGTAACAGGCAGCTGAGAGAAGGTGATGGAGACCAGAGAGAACTAAAGGTATTTAATTTTCTTCCATGTAGTTGACATCAGATAAATTAGAATTGGATCCTCAGAGTTTAAGCTAACTCTTGATATTTGTATTACAACCAATATTAAAAAAAAAAAAAAGGGTTTGAGAAAATTAGGAATTGGGTGTACAATCCCATTCCACAGCAAATCAGAAACCAAATAATTGGTAAAGGGCTTAATATTTCTGAACTCAACTTCTATTAATAGTTTTGTTGACCTCATATTTGTGCTGTGATCTTCAGGCATTACCTGAATGCTGAAGTTTTAACAAAACAATTCTGACCTATCTGTGCTAAAAACAATTGTAACTAAAGAAGAATAATAAAGAGAATAAAGAAAATTAAAATTACTAATATGCAGTGCTATTGAACTGAAGTTCACAGGAGCTGGTAAATTTTCTAAGTCTAAGAAGTGAATGTGGATTGAAAGAAGAGGGAATGCTGTAGTGTGGTGTGGTAACAGTAGCATCATTCATAAAATAAGCAAGGCAATTTCACTCTTCCATGCAATACTGAGTAGGTCTCATCTGAAACATTACATTAATCTTTGGCCTTTCCATTTCAAAAGTTTTATCAACAAAATGGAGTAATTATTTTAAGGAGATAAACAGGATTAAGATTTGATAAATCTAATCCATGAAGAATAGATAGGAAAAACGCTTGTGCAAACAAGTGAAAGGAAAAATGAGCTGAGAGAAAATTAGTGTCCAGGGCCATCCACAAAACATAAATTATCTTATGAGGAAGATAAATATTACCATGAGTGAAACATGACAGAATAGAAACCAGAGGAGTTAGTGCCTGAGCCATGGCAATGTAGATTTATATGACAGAACAAAAAGGAAATGCATTATGCAGCCCTGTTAGGGATTGCATTTCATCTTTGTGCTTTATTGTATTGGAATTAGGCAGAGCCAGATTTGCTAGAGCAGGGGGTTTCCATGGCCTAACAAAACCTTGTCTAATCTGACATCCAGCTGCCTGCGGTGGAGCCTCAAACAGCTCCTAAATGCTCCAGCAGTTGGTGATGCTTTGAGAAAGTCTAAAATAACAAAATTGTGACTTTTTACTGAGTGGAGCACAAGGACAAAAATAAACTTTTGCCAACACCACTAATGGAAACAAAGAAGAACAGACTCTGGAGGATTACAAAACTCTCATCTAATCCTAATGGCTAAAATGGATCTCTGAAGGTGAGATTAAGTTCTGTTTTTTCTTAGCATGAAGTTCAAGAGACTAAAGAATTATACAACACATTGAAATCTGAAAATGCAACATTTAAATGAGCAAAAATTAAAATGTTAATAGGATATTAATTTCAATTACAGCAATTGTAAACCAGGCTACCTTTGTTAAATCTAGCTGTTCCTATAGGGAAATGTGACTCAGGAAAACCATCATTGTAATGAATGTTCAAAAGCCAAATCCAAAATTCATGAGACACACCTAAGGCATATATAGGTTGTATAATTTAATTTTCTAAAGCAAATACATTTTAAAAATTGCCAAACTGGGAGAGCAGTCAATCGTTTTAGCTTAAGAATCCAAAAAAAGTAATAATAGGTAAGAAACTTTACAAAATAATATATAATGCTGAATTACAGTATTCCATAAGATTAAGAAAAACAATCTAAATTACTGTAACAGGTTGTGAAGGATATTACCAATGTAGTTCTTTCTATTAATGTTTGTGTATTTTCTCAACAATCAGTGATTATGTATTGCTGATGACTGACTCAGGTACTTCAACTGAGTCTTCTTGAAGGGGAAAAAAAGTTCGTATGTGTAAAAAATTATTTTGTTGAGATAACATCCAAGCATAACCTGAAGAGAGAGTTATTGTGCTGCATTTCCAGCTAGATTTCACAGAACTTCAAGGAACAGGGTAACATATCACTGATTTTATGAAAAAAATTAAACTTTCATATAGCAGTTGGAGGTTTTAAACAAAGGATTACAGTGAAGTTGTTAGCAGTCAAAAAAACCTAAATAATGCATATTCAGATGGTGGAATTTCATCAAAACAGCAAACTGAAGATGAAAGGATACCAGGTAAAGGACTAAGGCTGTTAGTGGAAAAAATTTTACTATCTTTTTGAAAGCAAATTCATCCTTATGTAGAATGGGGGGGGGGGAAGGAAGCAATTTCCCATTCAAATACAGCAGTAGTTTTGGAAGTCTAAGATTTATCATGAGCAATGTACAGGAAGAAAGCAATACATCTCTAGTGAAACACAAAAGCAGTGAAATGGGGTAGTAATTATGCACAATAGTGGCATTTTCTCAAAGTGAGTAAGAACAGAAAATGGATGTTGAACAGTTGTGTAAAGTAGTAAGAGAGAAAGGAAAAATTACAGTAAATTTGCTGTTATGACTTTGTTCTTCAATTCCTACATATGTTTTTTCTCATGTTTATAATTGTCGTCTTAGGTCAGAAGCTGTTGAATAAAATATATTTTTATCAAATAATAAATAAGATTATTACAATCATTCAATATGAATATGCAATCTGGAAGAAAGGCCAGGTGAACACTCCACACTCCTGCCCAGAGCAACCTACAGAGCATGGACAGCAACAGAGTCTGCATGGATTGTTCTGAATTCATCAACCTCACTGCATGGATATGATTCCCAGTTAGAAATACTGATTTCTGATTTTTTTCCATTATTTTTTCAATAACTCCATGTGATATGATTTGTCATCTCAAAATTTATAAGCCCACTGGTTTACATTCTTACAGTGTGAGTACTTTTCTATGAAAGATCAAAACCATACTTTATTTATTCTCCCTCCAATGCTCCAACATTCCCTGGCCCTATACTTTTAGATGACAAAAAAATCCATAATGTTTGTTTATATATAATCATTGCTTGCTGCTGAACCAAATTCTGAGGCTGACAATAGTGCATTCTCTTACTCTCTCCCTTTTTCTCTTTTGAAACAGGATCATTTTATCATGATAAAAGAAAACTGCTGAATCCATGGATATATGTAATTGCATTAATTACTTCTTTATCTTCAAATATCTCAAAAGCCTTTCAAATGTTTCATTGCTTGCATTAGCATGAAACTAACTGGTGATTCTAGTATAGTTTTTAAATACAGGTGCATCTATGTGGGGGTGTCTGTTTATTCACAGGTATGCACTTAGACACACAAAAGGTTCAAAATTAAGTTCTACATTTTAAATAAAAAGAATTTAGAAAGGATATTTCTGTTTTAGCCATTTCACTGAAAAAAATATTTTGGTCAAACCTATTCAGAGGACAGCTTAAAAGAAGCTCAAAGTTGTTAAATATAAATTAGGGGCAAAGTGCAACCACAGAAGTCATATTACTGTATTCTGAAAATTTTGCCAACCACAGAGAGAATAGTTCTCATTTCCAAGAATATTTCTCAAGACAGGTAAGTTCACTAAAGTCATGTATAGTGGCATTGCTGCCTTCAAAGGAATCAAAGAGTGGCTTGAACTTCCAGGACAAAGTAACCTAAAGATAGCACCTGTCACTACTGCCTGCAGATAGGGCAGAGCTGGTGCTACTCAGACTGAATAGCAGCTTTTCTTTATCTGATATTCTTGAATATACACTCAGAATTACAAGGTGCCTTCTTTTCCACTGTAATTAATGTGACATCTTGCAAAAAAATATGGCAAGAATAATTATTTCTATCATATTCCAATTTTGGAAGTTTAAGCAGAAGTAGAGTAAGGTAAATTAAAAGTTTACAATATTTGAAAAATGTAGCACAGATTACACCTTGTCATTTTGATCTCTATTGAATCTTATTTTTTCCCATGTGCCTTATGTTCTAGTTTGATAGCTCAATAAAGTGCATGGAGATATAGGAAAAAGGCAACTGAAGAGAAGAAGGGCATTACAAATAATTTTAGTGAAAATAAGGAAAAAAAGAAGGAAATGAGATAAATTTGGGGGCTTTTAGGGAAGAGTAGTAATGATTGTTGGAAACTGGAGACTGGAAGGCTGTTTATATTTGGTATCACACTCAAAGTTTTCACTACTTTTAATAAGACACCACTTCATTCCTCATAAGTTTTCACAAATAAGAGATGTTTTTCTGTTAGAAGGCCTCCCTTCTGCAATTCCCAGTACCTTTCTTCTATTTCTTTTTACATTTTCCCTCCTTTTGCTCCTTTCTTCTATAGGTCTGTGCTTATATCTGGCAAATATTAAACAAGATGCCATCATTCAGGCTTCTTCTTCTATTTGTTTAAGAGAATATTCAATTTTCAGTAGTCTATTCTTGCCAAATGGTTTATAGCAAGATTATGGAAGCAGTGGAAGAAGCATAAAAGGAGTGGTCATTAAGAGCATTTCTCCCCACCTTCGTTTTTACTGACAGATGGTAAATTGTAGCAGCAAGACAAATGTTTTAGCTCTGTACATTCACCTTCATGTTGTGTGAGTGGAGACTACTGATAATGAGACACTTGAAAAGATAAAGTGAACTCAGTGCTCAGTACACATGAATAATAATAGGAAAAATCACAAAGACCAAATACAAGCTTTATCTCTTATTTTCCTTTAGGCTGTGAGCGCAGTCAAACAAACCTGTGTCTCCACCTCAAAACTGGCATTAGTAGAAGACCTAGTTATTTTTTGAATAGTGGTTTGTAGTTTCCTGACAACTTGGAAAGAATATGGTATGAATATAGTATCTAAAGACTCCCGATCATTTGCTTTCCTGTGCTTGGAAATCCAGGTTTTGCTGGAAGTGTCATTAAGCTGCAAAGCACAGCTATCCAAGTCCTACTGGGAAAAAAGGCATGGAGGAAAGGAATAAAATAAAGCATTTTTCCTGCAGAGATTTCCTTTTTTTATTGCTTATGATATGAACTGCAGAAGAAAAGCACTCAGCATTTTTGCCTCTTCAAACTACATGTTCAATGGTAAATTTAGAAAACTACTTGAGCTCCCAAAAGATAAGATCTTAACCCTATACAGTTAAAAATGTTAAAAAAACACACAAGAAAACAAACTTTAAAGAAGAGCATGTTCCACTGTGCTTTCTTTGAGATGACCTTATGGGTCATTTTGTCAAAAGGACCTTTTCAATGACTATACTCAGCACTAGCTCCTTTTTGGTAGTATTGCATTATTTATTCTCAAGAGGCAGAAAAATGTAGCTATTGTAAAGTGAAGGACAGTAAATCAACCGTCATGCTCTCAAAGAAATACTGAGTATTGAGAAAATAAACATATTGTGTGTCTTTAAACACACACACACAAGACCCCTATGACTTTCAAAATATGTTTGCACAGTACTTTTCCTTTCTTGTTTGCCCTGTCAAAAACCAGGTTGTTACCATATCAAGGCTGTGGCTGTCAAATCTGCACACAGATTTTTCACTCCCACTCACAGAGGTTGTGATCAAACTACCCTCTAGGTTATTAAATTTCTCTCTGCAAGAGCCCTACCCTGGTGGTCTGTGAGTTCCTAGATGCAAAACACATATACACCTGCTTTGTGTAAAGATTCTCATTTATTATTTATCTCTCAGTAGTTCCCAAAAGACTCACAGAAATTCCATAGGCTATTCTGCTGTCCCTAATGCATACAAATAACAATAATCACTTGTTTCTTTAAAAGTTTCCAGTCTACTTTACAATGACAACCAGAATAAGAAAGGACAGCAATGATGTAAGACACATAGTAGGACAGCCATCAGTGGAACCTGTCCTGAAAGTAGTCCCTGACCCTGTTTGTAGTAAATCTTAGAGATACAGGTTATGCAGAGTACTGTTGGTACAGTTTATATTTACAGATGATTGCCTCATTAACTTTGTCACATGTCAGACACACAGTGGTGATATCTACTACTTTGTTTTCATCTGTATTCAATGTCTAGGCATATATTATTTGTCACATTTCCTTCAGTCACTATTCCATGAGTGTGGAAGCACTTTTCTAAATACCTACAGTATTCATCAAATCCCTGTCAGCTGGTGCCTTTAGTTACCCACAAATCAGCACCTGGTGAGTCTTTCACTTGAAGTCTTCCAAAAAACTCCCCAAGAGCTAATTACATGTTTATGAAAACACACTATTGTCTGAGTTTTTTCAAGTAGAAAATGAAAGGAATAGTAGCAACGAGATGCCACGTGTGGTGGGGGGCATCTCCCTTTGTGACAGGTTGACTGGGTCAGAGCGTGGCAACAATAACAATAACAATATCAATAATAATAATAATAATAATAATAATAATGCTTCTGCATCTGCAAGGCAGGGTCTCATCTAATGTCTAAGGCCTGGCTTTTTAACAGCCTTCCCCCCAGGGTCCTAGATTTATGCCTCTGTATAGGGAATTTGGGTTAAGGCCCAGTCCGTCTTAGCCAAATCGAAAATTTAAACACATTTAGTTCCTAGTTCAAAGCACTGCTCAGCACATGACCAGATCTATTGTTGCTGTAACACTTTTCACTACACTTTTTCTGCTGCTCTGAATAGAAAAGAACAGACCTTTCCCTGATTCTGCCTTTTACTGCTAAGATCCAATCTCAAGAAGTTTTATGTTCTGGATTACTTTCTTTAAATATTAAATATATCTAGATTACTAGACAAATAATCCAAATTACTTCATCAGTAGTGGTCTATTTCTTCCTCCAGCCAAATCAAAGAAATAGTCTCATCAGTATTAGCAGAAGGAAAATGAATCCCTTACTTTGGAATGCTATGGAAGAGAGTGAATGGATATAGCAGAGTGCCAGACTGACATTTTCTCTGGCCTGCCTCAGCAGGTAAGATATGAGCATAACACTGCAGTTATAGCATTTTATTTAAAAAAAAATAAAAAAATAGAAAATTCACATATTAATAACTTCTTATAGATTAAAATTAAAAAGTTGGAAATTAAAAGTTACAGCTAGAGCTTTGAACAATAGAACTTTTCCATGGTGCCTTTTGTTACTGACAAATGTCTCTGCCAGCATCCACTAACAGCACTTTCCTGGCTTTTAGTTACCAGGTGATAATGGGTCTAAATCAGAAGCTTAGAAAATAATTGGGCTAAAATGGTTTCATTGAGGAGAGAAATAGTTCTACTGGCCAAACAGAGTAGGTGAGTTGTTGTGCTGTCAGCAAAAATAGAAGAGATAAATGTTGGGAGTCTTTGATCTCTGTGATTTCATTCAGAGTACCAGGAGAAATTTATTCTGTGCAGTTTCTCTCCTTAACCTCCCTAATTATGACTCACTAAGGAAATTCTGCTGAGGATAGATCATATCAGTCTTATTTTGGTGACTTAAGATTAGATTGAAATATGTGGGTGAAGGACACTAGTCGGTATGAGAAAGACTTTTTTTTTTCTTCCCTCCCTCTAGTGTTCTCTTTCCTGATAGTTTTCACATCTTTCTTTTCTAATATAAAGAATAAGCACACTGCAAGAGAGGAAGTTCCTGCTCTGGCAACTATGCCTGAATGTACAGGTTTTATATATGGTAGATCTATGATGCCTTAGCTCTAGTAAGAAATATGGTGTTAATCCAAGTCATGCATAGTGATGCAAATAGGAGTTCTCAGTGAGAATTTTAGTATCATATTTAGGATTATTTATATTAATGAGAAAAACACAAGAGACATCACCACAGTTAATGGCAAACATTCTGTATGTTAGAAATGGAAAGAGCAACAGTTCCAGGCAGATGAAACATGAGGTCAAGCCAATGCAAGAACTGAAAATAGAAAATAAAATAATTTCCCAATATAGACTGCAGTTAGATTAAAGAAGGCTCTGCTGGGCAAAAAAAACCCAGATGGAATCCTTCACAGAGGCTGCCAGATTGGGGTTTCCCAGCATGCTTTAAAAATGAAAAAACGCAATATACACAATTTGATTTAAAATAAATGGATACGGTTGTTTGGAAATCTCTTCTATGTGTGAAACTGATTAAATTTGTTCTATAAATGTATGTTTTGACCTACTTAATGTAGAAGAGAAAAAAGAAGGAAAAGAGAAAAAATAATAAAGGGAGCATTTAACTTAAGCCATCATATTTGCCACGAGAGGTCCCAGCTGTGATGTGCTATACCAGCTGCCTGCTACAGAAACTGTGAGATAACAGACTTCCAGAAACAGCCTAAAAATATTAAATAAAGGCATAATTACCAGGGCTGCCTAGGTACTTGTGTTCCAGAAGACTCAGTTATTAAAAGTTCCCTAAGCTACATGGCAGTGAGGAAAAGGTTCCACCTACAATCTTTGCTATTTTCAATATAAGCACAGGATTTTTATATTTTTTAAATTTACTATCAGTAGTTTTATTATTTTAGTGTTGATTTTTTAAAGATGTTGATGATACTCCCTCCCTCTCTTTATACAGTTCTAGCAAATTTTCTTGATAGTGTAAGTCTATATCCAAATGTCACACTATATATTAATTTTATTCACTTATTTCAATTGTTATAAAAAGTCAGCATTGAAATGGCATACCTAATAAAAAATTCTATTTCAAATTGTCATGCAGAAAGTTTTGCTTCTCTCTGTTTCAAATAAATACAATTGTAAGGCTTGTGCCTTATAATTGTGCTTACAATGTAAGCAGTTTAAAATGCTTACTTTTTTTTTTTTAAGGGTTTTTTCTGATAAATCAGGTACACAAGATGATTTTTTCATAAAAATTGTTTCCTAAAGCCTTTTAGGTCTCTTTCTCTTAATAATCTACCTGCTCTAATTCCAATTTCAATGACAGGAGAAGTAAAGGTGTTTTGATTATTTAATTTTTTTATTTGCTTGGTACAAACTGTTGGTTCACACAACTCTGTAAGAATAATTTGGACATATTCCCAGTATCTATGTTGATAAATTTCAAGTCTGAGAAAAGCAACAGCAGTAATATAAAAAAAAAAATGCTACAGAGTACCACTATTTATCCAGCCTAAGGGTTTTCATCTTTATGATGAGACTATTTTAAAAATATAAGCAAATCTCATGAGCCTGAAAATACATGTATGTGAGGTGGGTATCTTCCTTAAGTTCTTTATTTATAGCTCTTTGGCAAGATAATAAATTGCATTTATCTAATAACTTATGTGTGATGGCGACTAGAGACATTAATGTATGTCTCTATATATGATATATATATAAGTATAGTATATATATATATTTATGTGTGTGTATGTGTGTATATATATATATATGTGTATATATATGTGCTGTGCAGGAGCAATTGTCATAATTCAGTCTGTATACAGAAAATGTGAAACAGAGCCAGTGTTTCACTATAAGCCAGAAGCATTTGACTCTTCATTTAAACAATCCTGATTTAGAAAGGATAAAAATGGACCTGATTCCACTACTGAGCTTCACACTGCTGCTTCATCAAAAATTGCATAGAAATGGTTACATTTTAATAACCTGTGAGCTTTATGATTTACACATGAAGTGGCTCTGTGTTCCCTGCTCCTTGGTCAAGGTTTCATAGCAGCCTGCTCCAGTGTTTTATTGCATGCAGGGAAGAATTTATCAGTCTTTGTTTTTTTCATAAAATACATTATAAAATATTTAGCACTCTATTCTGAAAGCATAATCATAAATAGTTAAAACTATAGTTCAGTTGTCAAGATAATTGAATAAACCATATTTTGTGATGTATCATCCTGCAGTGAACAGGCGCCGTTTTAATTCTGTTCCATTTGTTTATTCACTAATGTGGCAAAGCTGAAAATTTCTCAGGAGTCCACACTTTGAATTAAATACCCTAATTTGTATACTGAAAGAAAGAATTAATTATGTCTCTGTTCTGTCAATGTAACTTACATTTAAACTTCCAATAAATTTATTAAGACAGATGTTTTGCTTCTTCAAGATGTATTTTTAATAGATTATTTTATTTTAAAACTTGCACAACTCAGCTGGTCCCAGATGTTAAGAAGAAACTTCTGTTTGATAGGTGGCTGTAAATGTACAGTTTATCTCTTTGTTTTAAGCAATACATATGTAACCAAGCAGACTGACAATATATAAGCAGTAAACAATATAAAAATTCAAAATTTAAAAATTTCACTGAATCAATGTCCTTACTTAGTAATGTTGTGCACTGAAAAGAAATGAAGCTGAAATATTTAGAATATAATGTAAAGGCAATGTACTAATTTTGAGTGTTGCTAGAGGTACCTTGAACTTTATATAAAGGCAAAAAATTGCCTTTATCATACCTTGTTCATAAAGAAACTAAGTTAACCACTATCTTCACTCTGATTTCTGGCTGACTTCAGTAACACTTGTAGACAGAAAGAAGCACAATTATAACCAGTATTTTCCATGCTATGTCCTTGCCAGAGTTCTGTGTTAAACCAGGGCTGTATATCTGCATCTTAGAGAAGGTATAGCCTGCCATTTTTTAAAATGTGTGAGAACTCTCACAATACACATTATTCTACAGCATCTGTTGTGAAATGCTCAGAAGAGGGGAAAAAAATGCCTAAATACATATTTCTACAGCTAAGAACTATCAAAATTCAAAATGCCTCTGGGGATATTTTTCAAATGCTAAGAGACAAAGTCAACATGTATTTGGCACAATTTGAGACATTCTGCAAAAAGCATCACTCTCTTTCCATTGTTCCAGTTCCTCTCATGTGAGGTATTAGAGCTTCCTTTGAAAACTGTAAGTGTTCAGGTTTAATTTCAATCCCAATTCTGATATCACTTAAGCTAGGCAATATATCAGCCTCATTGAACAGCAGGGGTATTCAAACAGTGCTTATGAGGTTTAAAATAGTCAGCCAGTATTAAATATGGAAGCTGCTGCCTATATAATTCACTGATACAAAGGTAAGAACTGCAGACAAGCTGGCACACTAACAGGGACTCGTTTATGTGAACCACTAGAATGAATAACAAGTGTCTGAATGACTGCATTGCTTAAAAAGCTTCATGAGAAATTAATGCAAAAGGCTAGTGGAACAAGAACAGGTGACAGACATACAACTTTAATGGTTCCATGGAGGTCAGCATTTGAAATCCCCTATCTGACACTGAATCATGTTTGAATACACCTGGACACAGAATCATGAAGACTTTTAAGAATAAAATGTCCATGTACAGTGCAACAGAAATACATCTGAAGAAGGAAATGAAGAAGTAATTCATGTTTCATTTTGATTATCTGCTCAGAGATGTTAAACCAGTCAGTACAGCACCCTTCAAGCTGCATTTACAAGTTCTGTAAGCTGTCAAAATATTCTCAATAAACCAACAGACTCTGTTAAAAAGGGAACATTCTAGGATTGCACATAGATCACAATGAACAAATGAAATTAACAGGTCAAATTTAGGTGTTACTGGACTCACAAATAATATTTTCTTTCAGATGTTTTTTTAATCAGATATTGATGCTTAAAATGGAGAATGGAGAAGCTGTTTTCCCTTTGTAGCTCCCTCTTTATTTGTGAGGATGGAGATGTCAAGTTCATATCAGTTTTTATCGATGCATTAAAAAGAAGGGGGGAAAATTCAATCTTATATTAATCTGGTTCATATTGACTCTGGGTTTGGGTCTGATAGGAATTTCTTTCCAACAGAATGTTTGCAAGTGAGAAAAAGGGAATTCATCACATTTAGGACTTTTCACCTTCTATGTAAATTTTAGCTACGATTCATTTAATTATGATGTAATTTCTGGATCTACAGGGGCTATGCCCAGAGCAGAAAAAAGTCTTATTTGTAATATGACAGTGAATTAGAATTAGAATAATTAGAATTATCAGCTTGTTCAATTGAATTCAAGGATCTTCCAAACTCTGATCAGAATTCCCTGGCAAAATCTGTGCCCTAACACATAAATATGAGCCAACATCTTTCTTCCTGAGATAGTAATAGTTTCTTATAACTTCTCTATCAACACTATCTCTAAAATAAGTTTAGGTCTCCAAAACCAACAGGTTTGGATCTCTCTGAATCATTGAAATAGGTGTTGATATAGTTATTAGAGAATTCATCACTCTATATAATATTTTGTAGCCTCCTTATCATGCTAAGAAATGTGATTTATGGCTCTTATAACTGGTTATGTCTGTATCTAACTGTCATAATTACATTTTTCTCTAAATCATAGCAAGAAAAGGTTTTCTCCAGGCCATGAATTGTCTTGGAATAGAAGCCAATTAGATGATACAGAAATCTGAATAAACTTAAAATAAGTGACATGGAATAAAAAGGATTTATAACATCAAACATGAAACTAGATAATAGTATTTATAAACCTATACATTTTAAAGCTCACAGACTAATTTAAAAGCATTTTGGTGATACTGGCAGATGAGAAGTGCATAAACAGAAGGTTCCTTTGATTATCAGAGTGTTTGTTTCTGAAAATTAGAGCACAGCCATTTATCAGAGGGTGTCTCAAGGCTATAATCAGTTAAATATATTCAAAAAGTGAGGTAATTTAGTATGCTGAATGTCAATCAAAGAAACGCAAAAATGAAGCAATGTGCTAATGTAAATGTGAACTATGTATATGCTAAGGTGGCACAATGGAGGAATAAGTGAGAGTCACGTTCCTGATGGGATACAGTACTTGGAATAGTCAGGAATGTGTGAATTCAGAGGATATACCTGCAAGCTTTCAAAATGCACTTCTATATGGACTGAATGGTCACCCAGAGCAAACAACTGTTATTCTGTGATGACAGAGATCAGATAACATCACCCTTTAGGCACTTGTTGAAAAGAGTTTGTAGAAGTAGATGGACATAACACTTTCACTTTCTGAATTTCACATTAACATCAGGAGACCTTGATATGGGAACTCTGTTGCATGGCAAACCTATCTTCTAAGAAAGTGCTTTAAGTACTTCAATGAAACTGAAAACAGTCAAGAGCACAATAATACAATTGTACTGGTATAGAGGCAAAACAAAAACAATCTGAGTCCTTAGGACTCCACAAGGACAAACCTTGCCAAAATCGATCATCTGTGTCCAAGACCCCTGTTATTTCTCTTAAAGAAAAAAACTGTGTCTCCTCATAAGCTAAAAGTTTCTATTTCTCTATAGATGATTTTCCATATTTACTGATATTAATCCTGGGACAGCTGACTGATAATGGATTGCTCAATTCAGAGGTATTGAAAAATTCGTATTACTAAATCATGTGCTATGCTTTGGATCACAATTACAGAAACTGCCTGGATCACAATTACAAAATATGCCTTTTTGAGTAGGCATGCAAAAAAAATCATATTTTTTTATTAAGAAAAGCTTTTTTTTATACAAGTTAATAAGCTTGAGTCTTTTGGCTTGGTTTACTTGTATTTAGGAGATGATGTAGGTGCAGAAAATTTTGATGGACACAAGGGACACTGCACAAAACTGAACTGAGTGCTACTAAATACTTGAAAATCTTCTCAAATATGTCTTGAGGTAAAAATACTTGGAGACAAGTCAGAAGAGTATTATTGGAAGGTATTATTAATATGTAATGTTATGTTATTATATATCCTTATTTATACAAGGAGATATATATATATCCTTTTTCTTGTCATACTATTGAGTATCTGCATAAGGCTATGTGTGACATTATTGGAGCAGACCAACTGAACCACTACAGCCATTATTACATTCTTATCTGAATCATGACAGAAAAGATTGGAGATGCCTAATACCCGTAATTTTTGTTATAACAAACCAAATCTAAGCAGTAATTTATTTAAATGATGCATCTGTCATATAATAAATTGATGACAGTTGAAGAAACCAAAAAGCAAGGCAACCAGACTTTTAGATAAGTAAGCTTATGGCTAGTACTAATTTACTTGATGATCAGCTGGAACTGTAATCCATCTGTCTATAAATATCTCCTATTATATTTAAATGGAAATAACCCATCAGAAACTGTTAGGGGATCTGTTATGAGTAGCAGCTTTATCAGACTTCCAAGGAAGTACAGTTAGGGAAGATGTACTAAAGGTGAAACTTCTACCTAACCATTTGCATGGCTGTTTCAAAAGACATGTTGAAAAAGCAGGGCATAATTTAAAATTTTTGTTTCCTATGTCTAAACCTTTCATTTTTGGAAAGGTACACATTTATGATTTTCCATCAAATATTTGGGGTTGTGAAGGCTAGGCAAAAATTATATAGGACATAAAGGTACATAAATTCAAGGTAAAAATGGATCACTATGAGACAACAAGGAATGCTTTTGCCTGTATGTGGCAAACAGGATTGGCCAAGAAAGCAGTAACAAATTGTTTGAAAAAGTTAGAGGTGGTCAATAATGGAAATAAAGATAGTGTACCTGATAAAACTGACAATAACCTCACATCCTTACACACAATTTTAACTAAATAATCCCAATAAAACAGTAGGTATTAATCCAACAAGAATGTATCTAAATTAGACTTTTTTACATAGGTCTTCTATGTATCCTCCCAGGCCTGGATTACAGTGAAATTATAAATCACAATTTTTTGCTGAGTGAAAACCCCAAAGCAATTATACATATTGCATGGATCTTAGCTTTTTAATCCTCATCTTCTTCATCTCTTTTTGTCCCAATATATGACTATATGGACAAAAGAATTACTAGAAAAAACATGGTTTATTTTTGTCTCTTTTTTTTTGTTTGTTTTAATTGCTGCAGTATATATTGTACATATTCTTAACCCACAATTTATAATCAAACTGAAATTATCTCAAACCGAACAACTTTCAGTTAATAAAAATTAAAGAAAATCAACTACCCAGTGAAAATCTCAAAATACACATTATTAGAGTTAAATGTGTACAATTCCTCTTCTATATTTTATAAACAGGATTGGTTTTATTACTGCCTTCTTCCACCAAGGAAAATACTATATTTAACTAGATACACTTCACATACCACAATGCCTTTGTCTCAGAGAATTTAGATTTGAAAGGCAAAGATTAGAAGAAAACATGCATTGTTGATTGTGACAAGAATAAGGTAAGAAAGATTGTTCACTAAACAGAGTTAAATTTCAAGACATACAAAATTTCTATAGCTGACACATGAACTAAAGGTAGAGTTCCTAATTTAGAACAGCTAATTAAACATAAACCCTATCAACCCCAAACTGTAGCAACTGGAATGTAACATGTCACTTGGTTAATCTTTTAACAGCTTGCTCCTCAGTCACCCAAGCTGCCACTCACCTGTTATATGCAAAAAGTCACTACAGGAAATAGTGCAAACTTTTCTCAGTACTATTATTCTGATCACCCTGATTTGGCTACAATCAAGGGCATTTGTGCATGAATAAACAACTTTAGTTCTCTATAGTTATTTGCTATATTTTTATCAAACAGTTCCATTAGTACATGCCTAGAGCAGAAGAAGTAGCATGTAGCATTAGTGACCTAATAAATAACAGAAATAACATTGTTTATGACGTGACTAATATACAAACTCTATTTATTTATATGATTACTAATTACTGCAAATAAAAATAGCAGTAGTAAGTTTTATTTATTGTTAGGTTCCAAAGAGGATAGAGGACTGTAGGTTCCAAATTATTAATTGAAAACTTTTTATATCAGTAATTGATGTCTATTGAGTAATTCCTACCTCACAGCAGGATGGGGTTTCAGTTCCAATACATCAGCAACAAATAAAACAAAGTCAGAACTTTCTCTGGTGTATCTGTAAGAGATTACATAGTTATGACATAATATAGAACATAGACAAAGAATATACACTTGTTTATAGTACCTAAAGGAGATGGATTCATATTCCTCCACAAACTCTGACTTCACCTTAATTGCACATGGTCAATGGCTGTTTTTTGACTGACAAAAAACAAAAATATTAATAAAAATGATTCTCTGAAAGACTATTACCTCCAAAAGAAATATGGAGCCAGTTTTTAGATGATTTCGCTGTGATTATTGTTTTTATGCTGTCATGAGTAAATAGAGAATCATCAAGCATAACTTTCAGCATCGTTTTGCACTCATAAAGGCTTAAAAGCATTTGGCCTGGGTGATATCTGAATAGAAAATGTCACAAGAATATGTAATTGCTCTTTGAGGTTGGAACAGTAATCCAGTAGTATAGAAAAGAGTCTGTATTGATCATGCATTTGTGAAACATATGAAATACACTGGAAAAACAGATTCAGAGGCTAATTTTAAAGCATGTTCTCATTCACAATCTACTGGGGTTATGTTTAAATGTTGTTGGAGTCTTGACTTTTTCTTTTCAGGCAGTTTGAACTATGATATTCAAGTTGTTCAACAAATTGCACCAGAACTTCCTAAAATGATTGCAACATAAATTTCTTCCTAATGAGGTATTTTACTCTATTTCATAGCAGAAAAAAAATTTCCCACCTGTGATTTCTATGATGCAAGAAGTTATCCATCTGTGACAGCAGAACTTAGTTGTCTGTTGAAATAGATAAATGCAGAATCAGGACAATAGTTTGCAATGCCTTTGGGATATTAGGGGTTAAAAGGTGCTCTCATAAATGGAAGTAATTATTATTTACCCATAGTGAGCTGAGGTTTATGACCAGAGTTGCAGGGAAGCTTCTGTGTGTTTTACTTTTTCAAGATGTCTTAGCTGAAGTTCAGTAGGTTCAGGTACTTATCACGGAGCCATGGATTAACAAAAGAATTGGAACATATCTGAGAATGTCGTTAAACTTCAGTGGCAGGAAGTGTCTTACAAAGTCTTTCTCAGAGATCAAAACAGGAAAAACACTTAGAAATACACAGTGTGAGCAAAGACTGATGGTCTCTAAGAAAGGAAAGGCAAGCTTCACCATCTGGTTAGGTTTCTTTGAAGACAAGACTACCATAGGAGACAAAAAAATGGAATTCAATGGACATCACATGTTCAGATTTCCAGAAAGGATTTGACACAAGTCCAGCTCATGTGTTGCTCTTTTTTGCTGCACAGTGGCTCAAAAGCACATGGGCTAGCTGCCTGCTAGCGGTGCCTGACTGTTCAAAGCGCGCTGGAGAACGGAGGAGGAACGAGCTGAGCTCTGGGGGCATCTGGGCACACTGACTGCTGTGAAATGTCATGCATTGATGTTTCACTGAGTAACATCAATTGCACTTAACCCCATCTCTGCTGATTCCAAATTTCCTCCTGGAGCACTGATTTCCTTCTGAAATTCTCATTTTGATCTGCAGGGCTTTTTTTGGCTTACGCGTCTTAAGCGTTGCCTCTAAGATCTGCTATAAGTGTTGGGTTTGCCATTATGGAATTTATGTACAGAAGGTGCTGCTTCACAGCAATGTTTAGAGGTTTGTGCACATCAGCAAAATAATCAGAATAAGAAGTTACTGTTGAAGTGGGAACTCATCCAAAATACAATGAAGTCAATAGAAAACTTCCTATGGATTTTCACAGGTCATGAGAGTGATGTGACCTTCAAGTTTCTGTTGTCTTGTAGCAAGAATTAAAGGTAAAGGTAGCCAGTTTTATAGATTAAAGGCCCTATCTCTTCAAGGACATCACACCTTTGTGTGTATTTGCTCAATTAAGTCCCAGGTTCTGTGGGTAACAGACCAGATGTGTCAGTGCTTTTCCCTGTGAAGGAATTCTTGCATCACTGCTTCAACTTGCTTTTCCTCCCATGTGGCTTTGAAGAGGAAGAAGCAATAGTCAATTGTCTCCCAAAAACCAGCCCACACATGCTGCTCATCCAGAACCTGGTGCCTACATGGCTGCTGGTCTACTGAATATTAACTACTGAACATTAACTACTACAGCAGGAATGCTGTGATCCATGATGGAAAAATGGAAGTGTTGCATTGGGTTGGAAGCATTCCTCCATAGCATATTTACAGTACTGAATACAGGAGACTGCTTATGCCAAAGGCTTTGGAGGAAGTTATCTTTGGAGATCATTTTCATGACACATTTTTGTAAGTTATTAGTATATCAATGAACCTAATTCTTTTAGCTTATTTAGATTTTCCCAACACAAATTGTATCAAATGCATTCATTTAGTCTGTGACAAATTTAACTTCTACTGATATCAATATATATATGGAAGAGCTCTGGATTTGGGCCTTATTTCTGGACATAAAATTCTTTCTGATAAGGCTGTTCCTTCTGTGAATGTACTATTTAACTACAGTCATTATTATGGGATAATCAAATGAATAACTTCATAAAACCTTTTGTAAAGGATAATAAAAATAATCTTTTTTAAAAACCAGAAAGGATTAAAATCTTTGTTCAGGGCTTAAAAGGTTTCTCAGAGCCTGGAAATCAATAATAATTTACATCAGTCAAATTATATCAACCATATTTGACAGAGTAAAAGGCCCTATGAGCAATTTAGATGAAATATGCTTTTTCTTGCTTTATATGCCCTCCTTTTCAGTACTCATGGTTATTTTATTGCATTATCCATTCTTATCCAGGTGGTCTCCAGAAACATTTGTCATCATCAAAAATTTGTATATCTTTTAGAATTCATGTTCCAAGACACTGAAATAGCTCTAAGAGCTGTTGTGTCTTTTTCATGACTGTTAAAAAAAAACAAAAAACAAACACAAAAAACAAACACAAACCATTATTTACACGAATAAACAATAAACACAATTTACAGAATAAAATTTCAAACACTTTTAAGGGTTCAGTACCTTCAGAGTTACCACGTTATCTCCATTTTTGTCCACAATTACAAGTACAGAAGCACATCTTGATCCTAAACTTGAAACCAGTAGTTCTATTAGAATTCTTCCTTATGTGACTTAAGTTTACTCCTATGTGTCCTTTCTGCTCTGTAACATCTACTCTTTTTATCACAGTTTTGTGCAGTGGCCAACGAAGTGTAAGAAAGTATTGACTGGGATTGCAAACACTGAAGACTAAACAAGATTTCTTGGTTTAGTTTTAATAATAACATAATTCTCATAATCCTATGAAAGATTTGCATGGGAACAAAGAAGAGCAAAAAACATCTTGATGCTTTATACTTTGTAAGTGTAGATGGCCTTTGGGCCATTCTGAGCAACTTTTAATACATCCTGGCTCAGAGCACCAATTAGTGGAGCTAGTTTTACCATTTGATCATTTAGACTTGAATTTTTTTAAATGATTGGTGAAATGAACAGTGCTGAAAAACTTGCATTAATTAAGTTTATTGCTTCTCTAAGCTGGGAATAATATTTCTTTCCATGAATTATTGCAGTAAAACACTCATACCATAATGAAAATCTTGTCATTAAAACATATAAAATGTGGAATGTACAAGTGGGCACATTGTATCTGGAATTCTGAACAAAATTTAGCACAAACCACAGTTCAGCAATGATTTTTCAAAGACATCAGGAATAGCTAAACAGGTTTTAAAACGTGCTTGCAGGTTGTGTCTCCACAATAATCACTTCTACAGAATCCACACAAAACAGTGGGACAATGTTTGAGTGGGCCACTGGTTCTTAGCTTCTTTTTAGCAGAGCTGAACTACTTTTAGTACCCAACCAACTTAAGTGAGACTGTGCTGAGTCATAAGAAAATGTTTTCTTACATAATTAAAGGTATTTTTCAAAATTGGATTCAGATTTTTTATCTTCCTAAATATTCACAGAAATGAAGTTCCTTAAATCTGAAGTACAGTGTCATTAAAAAAAATAGGAAAAGATTAAAAAAGGAAAGATCTACCTAGTTTTAGAGATTTTCACAGAAAACTACATTGAAAGTGTACAGAGTTGTTATATTAATTACTATTAAGGGTGGTATATCTCACCAGTAACTTAGGAACTTAGCATCTGCCCTGGCCACATACATGTTGATAATTGTAGTCCTTTTGTTTAACTGACTATTTTAAGTTGGTTTGGGATTTTTTTTCAAATGTTATATAAATGGGAATGTGTAAGCTCGGTAGATTTATCACCTCTGAGCTAAATACAGATTAACTTAGTTTGTGACCAAACAGGATTTAGCAAAAACCTGCATACTGAGGTAATTAGCCTTCTCCTGATGACTTAAATGACTGTTTTTCCTTATGAATATACATCTGATATTATTGAGTCTATGTAAAAGCAATAGTTGGTCAAATGAATAGAGCTTTCCTCCTTCTGGCCCTAGATACTTAGAGCACTCTTAAAGATGAAAATAAAACCTTGCCATACATGACAGGTTTTTTCATTTTCCCTGACTGAAAATATTTATAGGAAAATTTCATCAAATATATTTCTAATGTTTATTTTTGTGGATTTGTTTAGTAAGATAATCAAACCTAAGAAATCAGTGTAAACCCAAAAGATGATTGAGCACTGGTGGCACAATTATTGCAGACATTGAAAAGAAAGAAGAAAAGATTCAATAGATATTTTAAAGTCCTTGCCATTTAGCAGAATATTCATTGCTAAATCCAAACTTCTGGTCATTACATAATTTACATTAAAAAGCTAGTACTTTTTAATTTAATTTTCTGCATATATTAAATTCTGTCAGCTACAAATGTATTCTAGGTTTTAAATGAGTGAAATGTTAAAAAAAGATCTGACAATATTAATTAATAATATTGACAAGAGAGAAAACCTTGTAATAATTATGATGTCACACTCTTTTTATCACTTCAGCTGTCATGATTCCAGCTTGAAATTCTTCTGAAATTCTGCTGTCTGTAGTTTGAACTATTTTATCTAGTACACACATTCTTCCTTTAACCAGTTACACAAAGATATGAAAGCCAAAACCACGAATCTACTGATGGCAATGGTGCCATGTATGGCAAAGCCATGCCTGTGAGGAAGCAAGCACTTTATACTGTAGTGCATTGCACTGCTTTTCTTACTTGCCCTGACAGTACTTTTCCCATTTGCCATTGCATGGTTTCCTCCTAGCAGCTTTTTCAGCAAGTCTCCATGGCTCTGCTCCTCATTTTGTATCAAGTTGTGACATATTTAAAACGTATTGCATTACCTTAGGATGGCACCCTATTTTTCACTCTTATTTCAACTCCAATATTGTAACTGATGGTAGAAGTGTTTCCATTTACAGCTGCATAGTCCTCTGAGGCTTGGAGGGGTTTGTAATCTCCTTTTAGAGGTTCCTATATAGCAGACAAACCTCACCCAAACAGGAACACTTCAGAATCCAACAGCAATTACTCAAGTGGCAAAGTAGTCCTTGTGTACATCCAATTGCAGATTACAAAGATGAGGCACCTCTTTATTGCTATTTAAGGGACAAACATTCAGGACCATCAGCAGTGACCAGCAATCAGATAACATTAAACTAATGTTAGAGCAGAGAATTACAATTAATTAAATGGTGACACCCAGATCCTCAAAGGTATTTAGATGAATAATTGCCATTGAAATCTACCACAGACTGATTCTTAAATTTTTAGTTCATCAATTACCTAACAGCCAAATAATGAGACTACATGAAATTTTTGTAAATCATATGTAGATATGATGGGAGATAAATGGAAGATAAAAGATTGAGGAACCTCCCCTGTTTATTCTAAAGACAGAGTACTGGCAAGGCACCTCCAAATAAGCTCCCTAAAATCTGAAGTGCTCCAGCTAGATAATTTATGATCTCTTATATATTTCAACATGAGTTCTTGAACTGTATGAGTCATCAGGCATACTGCCTTGTATTTGATTGCGCCAAATGATGAATTTTTGTCTGTGGATTTTTACATAATGAGACAAATATTTAACTCAAGACAATTCCATTAACCTCATCAGTGCTCATTCCAGACACATGAGTTGCCCTGTTATCAGAAAACCCAGGTCTGAGGAAAACAATATGCAAAGGTAATATCTGAAACAGAAGAGCCTTTGTATTGAAAGGTGATTTTTCTCCTTTTTTTTTTTTTAATTTTTGTTTTTATTTTTGGGTGCTCCAAAGGTTTCTACTGCCAAAATCTAGTCATCACAGAAGCTAACTTTGAATCAGCAATGCATCTCATTTGAAATTAGATGTGTACGTTCATTCAGAAGAGTGATTTCCTAAGTTATTGCAATTATGTTGTCTAGAATTCTGCTGAATACATTTGGAACTTACATAATTAAAACTGAGAGTGAAAAACTTCTCACAGTTCTTATCTGGAAAACAGTTGATGTTAATTGAGATTAGTCTTGCTCTAGAAATCAATTCTTTTAATCTTTTCTTTCAGTTATATTGTAAGGACTCCCCTGTAAAAGGCCCCATCCCAACTATATTTATAAGCTCATGTAAATAATACTACTTATACCATTATTATTATTATAAAATCTAAGGTAAATAAAAGATGGTCCTTTGAAAGAGTATCTGCACATCACAATGACGTTTTTTGCCTTAATTTTCATGTACCTCTTTGAAAAAAAACCAAAATAAAATGCTTTTTTTTAAAATAAAAGAGGATAAAAGTTCAAACTTTCACCAATATAGTCAGCCTTTACTGAATATTAAATTAATGAGATACATGACATTAGATTTTTCTTAAAAGGGATTAAAAACCAGCAAAGCAACTGATTCCTAAGTGGAGTGTCAAAGGAAGGTGTTTTGATGACATCAGCTGAGGCCTCCCTCAATGCAATGTGATGGAAACAGGAAAAACCACATGGTACTATTCCCTACCCATCCCTTGTTCTCAGGACTGAATCAATGTGATTTTGACTAGAAAAGAGATTATGAACAAGATCTTAAAGCCTGGTACAAAACAATTCCAAACCATTCAATGTTTTTGGCTTCCCAGGGTTAAGAATGAGAGAGACATTCATAACCAGCTCCACGTGTGCCTCAGCTGTACTGTCCTGTCAGCCTCCCTTTGTGCAGCAGCTGCTTTCAGTGCAGGGGGTTTCCAGTGCTCCAGTGGGGCTCTGCACAAGGGAACTGAAACACATAATCACACAAAAATTATATGCAGGTGCTTTTATTGGAGAGCTCTGGGAATCAGGGGTGCAGACTGACTCCAACATGGATCCCAGATGGACACGTTTGTATACCCCTTTCATTATATAACTATGTATTAATTATTAAACCCATATTGTTCTATTGTATACATTGATTTTATCCAAGCATGAATTCTTGTCATTTTCACTAGGCCTCCCCAAAATATCCTTTCTCATGATTCTTGTTATGATTAAACAATAATCATATTCAATCACCAAATAATCATTACATTTAACAATCATATCATTTATCATATGATGATTATGCAGGTGCAGCTTCACATGGTCTAGAAAAAACAAAACTCAATATTCGTTCCCAGGGTCAAGTTCCCTTTCCCAGTCCTATCCACTGAATCCATTGTATGCAGTTCCCATGATTTTAGGAACATTTTAACCCTGTGCTATCAAAACCAAGGGATAAATTCAAGCCAGCAGGCCAGCCAGCATTTTCTCTCTCAGAAATGTTAACTTGCCACTGGCTCTGCTGCTAATGCCAGTGCCCTGTTTTATTGGCCACAGAACACAGATGCTGGGGCACCTTGCAGCTCCTAGGAAATTCCACCTCCTTCTCCACTACATATTCCTGATTTCTGGTGCTGGCTCTACCTTCAGTATCCCCTGGCATGCCAGACCAGCACCCCCACATGTGCAGAGGAAAATCAGCTGTTCAAATATTAGTAAGCAATCAGTACTAGCTTAGATAGAAGATTGTTTGGAAAATCAAATAGACTCATCTGGGTTTACCTCAAAAGATAGAGCAAGTCTAGAATGCTCCAGCTTTTGCACTGTTAGTTACAATAACAGTATATTTTAAGTATTTTTTAATTCTGATGCCATTGTCACCTGTCACTTCCTTTTTTTTCTCTCTATTTCCTTTTCTTATTTAAAGTGTCTTTGAACTAATTGCATTTATAAATTCTATTCGACACATGAAAAGAAGAAGGAGAGGAAATAGAGTTGACATCCATCTTATAGAAATCAAAATGAGATTTATTGCTTCAAATATTTAATCTGTTTCCTCAGGCTGTGTTATAAATGCACCTGCATTGCCAGCTGCATGTCATCAGAGATCATGAGCAATTTGTTCTACAATAAAACTGGAAAAGTACAATCACTGTTAAGTAACACCTGTGGAAATCAAGGTGGCACTGGTAATTTTGGAGAAGGTCATTCTATTAACAGGGCATATTAGGTAATGGAATGTAACTGGGAATACATGTATAAACAGCTTCCAAATCAGCCAAGAGCTTCTGATGGTATGATAAATGGAGAGCACAACTTGTATAGTACAGAACTGTTCCCTCATATAAAAGAGCAGAAGAAGGAATAATTAATGAGAAATCTAGTAAATTGGACAAAACATTCAAAAATTATTTAAAAGAATTAAGCAAAATGTTGACAAAAAGTGTAAATCATGCTTAGCAGCTCAGATAGTTTTCTAAAATGATGTAGTATTCAAAGCTGACAGTTTTACACTGAGGAACTAGATTCCTTACATTCTTTCATGTATAAATATAAATAAATATAAATATAAATAATATAACTATAACTAACTACAAATGTAAATATAAATATATAAATATATAGAGATAAAGATAAAGATGATAAAGATAAATAATATAGATAGATATAGCTATAGATACAGATAGAATTATAAATATAAATCTTCTATGTATAAAAATGGTAAGCCTGTTTATGGCAAGCTAAATGAAGAAAAAAAAATTATTTTCATACCTTTTCCAGGAAAAAAAAAAAAGTATGTTAGTTGCTCTGTTTAAACACCAACTGCTGATGAATATCAGGTAGGCTAGAGATTACCACATGACCATGAAACAGACACTGTTTTTATTACATGAGAATGCTTCTCCTCTTTATAAAGAGTGTAAGTGGAGAGTAACAATATCCCAATTCCAAATCTTTCCATCCTTGGAATATGTTCAATGCACTTTTGAGATAAAACCTTAAGGGCTTCAGTAAACCAAATTCTTGAGGACAGCCTATGAAAAATCAAAATGAATGTGTGTGTGGAGGGGGGTGTGTGTGCATGTATCTGTGTGTCTGTGCCTTCTTGAACAAAAACCTGGAGGCATTTCTGAAACTTAAGAGTATTTTGAAGCAAGATGAAAAGAAGAAACAAAAGTAATATTTCCTGTCTGTAGGGATTATGCTTGTAAAGTCATATAGACTTAAAATTCAAGGTTATAAACAATTTTTTAGAAATAGAAGGCACTGATCTTATTAAGATGTGCTTTTTTATACCACACAGTACCTTACTGCACAGAAAACTATGTGCATGTTAAGCTTGGAGACCATGTATTTTTTTTTTGTAAATTGGTATTCAGAGGATACAAAGCATTTGTTTTTATGAGGTAAACATTGCTAACTAAAACCATTTAAAGGAATGAATCTATAGAAGATTTTTAGTAAGAATGTAAAAAATGTCTAATTCCTTCCAAATCAAGGATGTGATTTGGGGAGTGGGACTGGGGAAGAAGAACTTTTAGCCTTAGTTCTCAATGAGATTTATGTTAAGAAAAAAAACCAACACAAAAACCAACAACTTTGATAATGCATTTGTAAAACATTAATGAAATAACAGCATAAATCTTGAAACAGAGTTCCAGATATGAACTAACATGAATTTTGAAAGACTATTGCACTCATTCTAGTTTGTGTGTGGTCACACATTATGCACAATAGCAACCCCTGTCAGGTAAATCAGTACCTCAGGTAGATGACAGCTATGGAAGCACATAGCAATGAGGGTCAGGATGGGTTGGACATCAGCAATTCCTTACTCTTCCTCATGGCTCCAGAGGTAATGTTTGAATAGGATTAGCAGTTATGAAACACCTCCAAATACTCTCCTCAGGATGCTTTTAATGTATTACTCTTTTAGGTTAGAAGTGCACTGGAAAATATCATATTCAGTATTTTTTCTAAGCAAAAAATCTGAAAACATGTAAAGATAAGCATAAGCTTTCAGATACTTATTTATTGCAAATAAATTCACTTTTAATAGGTTTAATAATCAGTATTTCATGAAAAATCCTAGCACTAGAAAAGATTATTTTTTCAGAGTTGTAATGTATTATTCATTCTATAGGGTGATCATCAGCATCCAAACCATGCCTCCAGTTCCTCCTGTTATACATGATTTTTCTTTACTATCACACACCATTTCAGGACTAGAGTTTCAGCATCAAACATTTCTTGGTGGAACACATCCTAGAGAACATCATCTCCCTCTCTTCTCATCTCCTAAAGATTCACTCTTTAGCTTCTGCTGCAAATTGATTTCTCTCATGTCTGTATCATCCATGGACCATGCCAAATTCTTCTGAGGCTTTAAAGTTGGATTTACAGGCATAGAATTAAAGACAAGTGCAGGCTAAGAAAAATGAATATGTAAACTAAAAATTTTAAATGACTGATGAATTAGAGGCAAATGTTTTTGTCTTTTCAAACATTATTTTTACATTAAAATCTCTATCATGAATAAACATGCTCTTACTTTCCTTTTTTGTAACACGATCATTTATAAATAGATGCTACCAACAGAAAAGCATCCAAGCATTTACTTTCTCATAATCAATCTTGATCTCTACAAATCTCAGAAGAAATTACATTCTTTCTTCTGTTTTTTTAAGAAAAAAAAATATTTTAACTTGAAAATCTTGGTATGGAGCTAATGAGAAATGTGAAATTATATACACTGAACACATAAGCCATCTTGGATAAAAGGCAGTGAGGTGTAACATGATTAAAGCAGGCAAGAGCACTCAAGGGACCCTGTTTCCCACTGAGCACACAAAACTGTTTCTGAAATCAAAGAATTCCATCAAATATGTTATGATGTAGCAATATTCTTGTTTCTTTTTGCTTTTAAATCTATTCAGTGGAAATAATGCAAAATTGTCACTAGTAGGCTATTAATGGAGAAAGGTTGTGTCAGATGTCACTAGAAAATAACGAAGGGAATATTTACCTTTAAAAACTGACATTTAGCTATCATTGTTTCATGTATTTCTAGTATCTATTTATGGATTGTCACAGAATAAAAGACCAGTAAAATTTTGAAATTTTTTTAAAGTCATACATTGAAATACGACCTTGTGTTCAGTGCTGTGGGGCTTTTTTGACACTGGTTCCTTCTTCCTTCATCAGAATTAAAATGCATTATTTTCAAGTGACTGCAATACTTGGTACCTGTAGGAGTGCTCAGCATTTATTCAAAATCAGGTTCAGTAAGAAATGAGAGTGAAATAAATTAAGAAAAGTTTGTGCCTGATCTTCAGCTAATATGAATTTATACAACTCCAGAAAAGTGAACTTGGATTATCTTGTTAAAAATGTATGAAAAATATCTAATGTCGTTTTTGTAATGTAATGATGTCAGAATTTAAAGATTAAGAATGCTTTGACTTCCAGAGCAAAAAGTCTAAGAATGCAGTCTTCCTTGGAAAACAACATACAGTTTACCACAAATATAATAGTGCAGCTTTGGAGCATCCTGTATTCCAAATTTATACTAATATATTACCCAACTGCATATACTGCAATTGGAAACACTGTAAAAGAAGAAATCTCTAGTAATATGGAAGAACAGGAAAATATCTGTTTCAGAGCAATTGAAGCACCTTCTAGTATCATCTGACCTATTTTCTATATGCTGCATGATGATTACAACTGGTGAATAAAAAAATCAGAGCAGTCTCAAATGCCTGCATTTGAAACTGAAGCCAAGAATGTAGATTAACACTGGAAATGTGTTCCTATTTTCATAATGTTTTTAACTAGTTTTCAATCAAAAAAGTTACAAAATTGTAGGGAATTTAAAGCACAGTTCTAAATCTCAAATGTGAAATGTCAACCTCCCTTTAAATGACAGGTTCCTAACCCATCTCTTCCCCTTTCACAAGCTTTTCACAACCTTTTTCACCTTCATGTTTGCAACTAATTAATCCTGTCATCTTTCTACCACCTTCCTCAAGATTCAGTCAATGTCAGCAACTAACCTTATGCTCTGTTGCTGCTTATAGATTAATTTACTTAGCCATCTGTCTGTTTTCTCTGCTCTAAGTATTTCTACATTGTGTGATATTTTAATAAGGGAAAGCAGCTCAATCTAAAATATTGTTTTAAATGAAAGATGCAATGATTTGTCTGGAAATTGTAGTTGGCTTCATGTAACCATCAATGGCAGCATGCTGGTCTCTCACTCCAGATAGAAGAGACTAATCAGTTTTTTATTATCCTTATTTATACTTCTATTCTCATTTTCTTTACTTTATTATTTCTATACTTTTTTTCAGTCATATCCTGTCTTTTTTCTTCTGCTTCCACACAGCCTGACATACTACAAAAGCATTCTGTTTATAGGATGTTAATGAATACTCAGGTTGTCCTATAAAAACCAAAAATACACCAAGTAATTTAGGTATGGGCAGCTACAAAAAGAACAAGTATTGTCAGTCTCTGCTGGACAAGATTGTGTAGTACAGTCATTTAAACAGAGCTCTGTCAGATGAAGTTCTCAGCTATCTGATTTGAATGAGCCTGAATTCCAGACAGACATCATGCAGAAGTAGATGATGGATGCATGTAATATGTACCATGGATAATAATAACCACTCCCAGGAAGGCATGTATCTAGAGAAAAAACAAACAAACACAAAACCAAAAAACGAACAAATAAACAAAAACAACCAAAAAAACTCAAATTACTCCACAAAAAAAACCAACAAAAAAACCCCAAACAAATCAGCAGAAAAGCTATAAATTCATGACACAACTGGATCTCAGAGGCATACAGTTATATGAAACTGCCTGTGAAACCAGGAAATTTATTCTACATTGTCTTACTCCCATTTTTAAATCACAACTCAGTCTCTTTCCTGTTGAGCTGTACATTTTGTGAGATTAACAAGATGTGTTGCAAATAAAGAAATATTGGGGTAAAAAAAAATCTGGGCTGAAACTAAGTACTCAAAAGTAAGTCTGCCACTGTTCATGTCCAAAAGTCCTAAAAGCCTTTGAGACTTTTTCTAGATGGACTTGGTAAATCTGAAAATATATTTTAGAAATGCAATAGAAGAAAACAAATGCCTACAATTGCATTAATTTCTGCTAAATGAGAAAAATCCAGACTGCACACAGGATCAGATGCTACCATTCCTAGCTTATTGTTAGATAATGCCTGTGCTGGATAATGAGAGAGGAAGGATTGAAAGGCAGCACTAGAAGAGAGGACCACATTATCAAGGAGATGCACCCTTAACTCACCTGGAAAAGAGAGAAAAGCTGCTTCTGATTTTGTATAACAGAGATGCATCAGAGAAGGAATTGTATTGGAATATAAAAACAGATGTTAATTCTGTGGAATTCAAGATTTCTAGCTTTGTGAGGTATAAAAGCTTCATTTCTCAGGTTCGTCTTTGGTGCAGTTATTGCACTTGTATCAGTGGGAAGCAATTAAGCCTATGAAGCCACTAATATTTTATAGGAAATATAATTTCTAGGAACTTCTAGTTTAAACATCTTTCTTTTGCCATCTTGCTGTTGTACTGATAGAATAATAAAATTGTGGAAGAAAACATTTATCTTTTAAAATGTGATAAATAAAATACAAGCTATTTATTTTAGGGAGGGTTTTTTTTCTGCTATTTATTTATAATTGAACCATGAAATTATAAGTTCAAGGGAACACTTTTGTAACACTATGGCATCTTTTTCCTGTGTCTTCATTTCAAATACATAATGCTACGAATTCTGAAGACAAAGGGAAAGATATGATTGACTCTTCTGAAGCTCATCCATTCCCCAGCTTCAAACCAAGTCTGGAACGCCTTCTCATTAATTCCTGCTCATTAACAGAATCCAGTCTTTCATTCAGCAAAACCTACTTAAGACAGCTCAATGGGTTTCCTTTTTAAAGTTTCAAATGGAGTATGACAGTGAGAACATTAGAACTGAGAATGAGCTGAATTCAGAATCTGTCTTTCCCTTTGCCTGCAATTTTTCCTTTCAATCTTTGTTGCAAATTCAATGGATGCAAATGAAATTCATCACTTGAAAAAATGTATTTTTGCTGCAAGCCTTTTAAAATGAATTTCATCCTTTTTTGTTCATTTCCAGGCAACTGTCTATTTTGTTAACATTTAGATGTCCAGTCTGACTTCCCTTAAAATAGTTTCAGCGGCAGAAATCTGCAAAATGTCTTGACCCCCTCCTAAATACAGTTCATCTTGGAAGTGTAATTATGAGAGAACAAAGCTTAAATTAATTGCATTTTTGTTATTCTTGGTGCCCTTTATCGGGGTCTTAGTTTGAGTTTAATGACATTCAGCAGCTGATTCGTTACCAAGGTTTTCTGTTTGCCACTTACCTCCTTTTTAAGTTCTTCCTTCAGAACTTGCATATCATGTAATTTCTTAATCAGATAAAGCATATATAACATCATCTATTGCCTAAGTTTTACTCATTTCACCTTCCCAGCTTCTGTGTCTGACATAAGTACTCATCAGTCTTTTTCTGAGAATTTTGATGAGACAACATAGTCATGGTTGCTGTGAATTCACCCAGCCCATATCCTTTGTCTCAAGTTGAAGCAAACACAAAATGTGCCACTTTGTGATTCCACACAAGGTAAGGAAAGTGGCTTCTACAACCACATCAAACTCTATTATACTTTAAGTTTTCTTTTAAAATATACTTAACAAAATTATATAATTAATTCAGTTTGAAAATCCAAATTCTTCTTGACTGTAATATTTCATCTCTTTCACTGGTTTTTGCTATACTTTTTTTCTGTTTTAGAATTCAAAATATGTAACTATTTCACCACCCTAAGAATTACATGATGAAATAAAAATAGCAAATCTAACTAGAGACAAAACTGCATAATTAAGCTGTTGAATGGGTTTACAGTATTATAGACTATTTCAGTTCCCCTGGACATTTAAATGGAAAATTAATTGTGGTTAATTGAAACTCTTAAAAATAGCTGATTGAAAGAAAACAAAATAGGCAATTATTAACTATGGTGAAAAAATTGTGATCCATAAATAAAAAGCATCCTTAAAACATCACTCTTAGCCATCTGGGTTTGTGCAGCATGCTAATAATTGATGTTTCCTGGAAAAACACTAGGGCTGCCTAGATTTTATTAATTTCTTTATTTTAAGTCCTACTTGTATTTTCAATTCCCATTTCAAGTGATGGGGGAAATTATTGAGAGAGTAGAAAATAACCTTTATTTTTTGAGAAGAATCTTCCATACTTAAATAATGAAGATAGTTCAAAATATCCAGCATTCCTACCATTTATGATTTTCTTCCAAACAAGCATGTCTTGTAATACAGATAATAAACACAAGAGCATTGAACATAATGTGAATTGTCAGGCAGAAGAACCTACAGTTTTTCATATTCATGACACACCTAAAAATTGAGCACTTATCTAGGTGTTCTGCTAAAAGAAGTCTATTCATACATTGTTCTTTGTTATGCTGCTGAAGAACTGAGAATTGTGTGTGTGTGTTTTTATTCTAGGTCTCTCTTTACAAAGACATTCAGTAGATTCCAGTAACTGGAAAAGGTCTATTATAAAAAATAGAATTATTTTGTATAGCCAGTGATTCTTTCATCAAGATTTATATTTAAGATACAAATACCGTAACAGTTTCAGAGGTCAAATGCAGGTAAAGAGGAATAACAGAACAGAAATATAAAATAGCAGACTGAAAGTCCTTTGAGGACTGCTGATCTTGGTGAAAATCGAACAAAAATCAGGTTAGAATAATATGCCAGGCAGGGACATTGGCCAAGAAGAATCTCCCTGTTAATTAGGAAATAGGTTGTCTCAATGAATCATCCTACAAAATACTGATTGTAGACCTAGCTTTCAGTTTTTAGAATAACTGGATGATTACCTTACTAATATATAAATGGGTAATTTACTACATATTTGAGAAACTGTAATTGAAAACTGCCAGGCTGGTTGTTATTAGTAATATTAAGCAAATACAATATGTTATATAATTGGCATAAAATATACCTTTTTATGAATAAAGGATATATGACCATATATATGATACATCATGATCATCAATTCTATAAAAGATTCTGTTGAATTTTGATTTCATCACATTAAAATTAGTAATCTGTATTTTTTGAGGTCATCAGTATTTGGATATATGCCAAGCCAACAGGAAAAAGATCACATAAATAATGGCTTTTTCTTTGTATGCAAATAATAAAATGGTGATCAAAAAATCATAGGTGAATGCATTTTAAAGGTGAGAGAAAGTACTTAGTGACTTCTGCTAAGAATAAACCTATGTTCTGTGATTATTTCTTTCAGGGTTACTCAGCTTAGGAAGTTTGCTTGAAGTCTAAAAGTCATCTTTCTTATATGTGGTTCAATACACTCCTTTTTATTTTTTTTAATAGAAGGGGTGCATTTTCTATTTTCTGATAGGGACTGAATACATAAGCATTCATGATTTCCTATTTTAAATAAACACTATAAATGAAAACACCTTCTGTTCTAACATGAAAAAAAAAAATCCATACTTCGATTATTCTTCTAACTCAATGTGTGTTAGCACAAATGTAATTTCACCACTTGGTACCTCAGTTTACAGTGAGTAGAGAAAGACAATGATTTCCTCAAATGGTTGTTTAGAGGCCTAATTAGGTGCTCTTTGTATCATTCTGAGATCCTCAGAGGAAAGCAATTAGAATGTGCATATGAAAAGTATTACTATCTAATTAATTCGTTATTGAAAAATGACATGATTATCAGACATATTCAGAATATAATTGCACCCATTACTATTTTTAAGGCTCCCTTTCAACTTCCATGGAATTTCACACCTGAGAAAGAAAAATGTTCTCCTAATTGAATCATCAGTTTCATGAATAATTCATCAGAATGACTTAGTGCACAATGCATTTTACTAGGCTTTACTTTTCCTGTGTGCACTTCCATCTGATATAGGGGCAGTCTTGCCTCTGAACTGGAGAGACATGGATCTATAAATTTTATATTAAACAAATAATTTTTTCTATGGAAGAAACTATCATAACCTCCTACAGCTAAAGGGGTATTATCTGTGATCTATGAGTTACTATGAGAATTTTTATTTTACAAAGTACTTATGAAAATCATCCTGAAGCAAGACTTGAGGAGCATTTTGCGTGGCTGCAGCTCAGGTTTGGTAGGCATGTTCAGGCTCATTTAGAAGTTCACTGCTCCTCTACCCTCAATCAATATTATAGGTGCAGGTCAAAAATTTATTCCCAAAATAACAGAAAGCAGCGCTGCTTTTTCCCCCCACCATAGGTCACTACAGAAAGGAAGGCAATGCTGCAACTCTGCAGATGCTTTGCCATTTCTGTCCCCTGATGGCACACAGGAAAATAACAGCACTGAGAGATGCTGAAAGGCAGGTCTGTGAGTTAAGGAGCAGGAGCAAAATCTGGTGCCTGCATAACCTCCTTCAGTGCCTGTGAACTGCTATGAATATAGACTGAGTTCTTTAAAAATATCAGTACGTCTCACATCATTATACAACATGTGAGATTTAGTGAGGATATTTTATATAGTTCTAGTCTAAAGCACTGTTAGTGATGACAGCAGTGCTAAAATGAAGCAGGGTGGAGTCAGGTAGAATTTTACCTGTCTCTGAAATAACAATGTAAAATGTAACATCTGTCCTCTAACCATATTTCCGTGTCATTTCAAAGTATGTGTACAGAAATATTGGAGAAATACAAATTTTAAAACAAATTCATAGCAGCAGATTAAGCAACTGCCTTCAGATATGAAGTAGTTTTAGAAATATTAATACTGATGTATTTTCTTTTATAAATATCACCTATGAGAAAAAAAAGGCAGGATATCAGAAGAATTGGTGGGAATTAATGCAGTCTCCTTTCTACTAAGTTTCTGGTGGCACTCCTAATTAGATGATTAGGAGCAAGTCCTTGCTATAGCTCATCTTTGAACAAACTTTGCATGTTCCTAAATGTCTTTTCTACTAAATGCCAAAGAAAAGTTATTTGGCTAACAAAAGATTACATGTGAGATTTCTCAGAAGAGAAATATTCACCATCTTGCTATAAAAAACAGTAACAAAAATAACTGAATGCCATGTGTCTGATTCCCCCTGAACTTTAATTTTGCTTAATTGTGTTAACACTACCTTTATCACAGAAAAAATAAATTATATTCAATTGAGTACACACACGAAGATTTTGTACTTGTATGATAATCTTCTTGAAGAATAAGGTTAGGTCTCAAATGCCAACTTCTACACATGTTTTATTAATTCCAGTTTTATTTAAGGTCTGGAGTAGAACCCAGACCAAACCTATATTCATTAATTTCATGCAAGGTTCAGATACAGTCTGAACAAGAACAGCTTTTTTTTTT
>VXBI01003332.1:498368-591968 GCA_013397375.1 Toxostoma redivivum | reverse complement strand
TTTTTTTTTTTTTAAGCAAATAAAAGATGAAGACATTCACGTTCACATCTATAATTCTGGCTATTAGTGAAACTTGAGTACCATTATTGACTGTTATATTAATTGTGGGAATTTGTTCAGGCTCACTGTAAAATTTATGAGGTACACTACTTAAAATGAAATCAAGTCTACTGGAAAAATGAGAACTAATACAACAGATTCAGATTTTCAACAGGTTGTAGACTGGGCTAATGAGGACTTGTTGCCCCAGAAGAATGCTGTCCCTTTTCTGATAAAACACATGAATCACTTCTTTAATATCTCAGGAAGTTACTCTGGCCTATGGATTTTCCTCATGTTGCCCAGATAGGATTATACAGTACTAATCTCCTGGTGTAACAGTGAAAAGAGAAATATTTTATTAGAGCAATCAAATGTATTATTATGTTGTTAAGCAACCTTCTACCTATGGAACTAATTTACATTGTAGAAATATCTTTGAAGGCATATGCCTTACAAGAACCTGTGAGAGGCCTAGATGGAACTGAAAAAGAGCTGTTAACTGTCAGCTAAAGGTATATTACTGCTCTAAAATATCCAAATACAAATATTTCAGTGTAAATAAGAAATTAACTTTAGTGATTCGCATATGCTTCATAACTTTTTAGCTCATTATAGAATGTCACACTGATCTACCGCCTCTGATATTATTTCAAGCTTTACTACTTCCTTTGCATTAAGGCTATAGCATTACTTCAAATTACTTTCCTAACCACATTTGGTATCTCATAAATTCAGTAGACAGTTAAAATAGAGAAGTTTTACAAAGCATAAGTTCAAATGTCTTTAGTAATGAAATTATTTCTTACTAAGTTCTTGCCTATACAGCAGTCTGAGAAAAGTGTGGCAAAAAATTTTACAAAAATCAAGGAGCAACACAGCAATCCCACAGTTCTAGCCACAGAAATACTTTACTGAATCATACTTCTCTGTGTGTATGTTTGTGTCTGTGTTTCTGTGTATGTAGATGATTTGGGCTACTTTAGTATGTAATGCAGTTATTTTGCCTTTTTTTTTCAACAATTTTCATTAAAAAATTTAAATTGATTCAACTATATGTATAAGGGAAGTGATCTGTTAAGCTGTGGAAGTCTGGTTATGAGAAATGAAGTTTTGGGGATTTGTCCTACTTTCTCCCATGTTAAGCAATGACCACTTGAGCTGCATTTGGGCTATGAGCTGGATTGACCTCCTGTGACCTCTCAGCCACATTCACCATCCCTGTTCACTGAATGTGCCTAAAAGGAATTCTCTTCTGTTAATGTTCACTACTTTGAAATGCAGTTTGCCACACATGCCATTTTTAAAGCACTGAAGCCCATTCTACTCATAGTACTTGAAATTTTGCACAAAATAATCCTGTAACACGAACTAAGAAATGATACAGTTGCTTTGGTATGCAATTGTTTGATTATGTCTTTCTTTTTCTTTTAAACCTGCATAAGTAAAATATAATTTCCTAAGCAGAATTCCTATAGTTAATATCAAATATATAATATGAAAAGCATGTCACAAAAGTTGAAAATTTTTCTGCAATGTTTAAAGCATCTCTTCATAAATGTGTGGAATGCAGAAGAATAATTTTGTTTCTGATTGGCATATGCAATGTGAATATATGAAAGTTCATTCGTTTGCAATCTGAATTTTGATACTACTTTCAGCACAGAATTAATTTGTTTTAGCTAGAGAATTGACAGCATTTTGATAAAATAGAATTAATGCAAAAAGAGCAAAACATAGCAATATAGAATTATATTCTATATAGTGAAGCTGCTAATTGCAATCTGACTGACAGATATTTCATACTTCATTACTGAGCATTATCCTAATTTCAATTAATAATGTTGCTGAACTCAGTACTACAAAATTACTAAATTAAAATTATTCCATTTAAAATTGTAATAATTATAGTTTCACAAAGCAATGATTACTGGAAGTTTCATTTCAGCAGATCCCCCAAAACCCCACTAGAATCATATAAGTAATATTCAAGTATTTGCACTTCAAGCAAGAATTACTCTCTGCCATGAGGCATCTGTAATGTAAAACATGATAGAATAGGCTAAATTATTTTTTTTATTTAAATGAATCTTGAAAATATCAAGTCCTACATAAGTACAGAATAGATATTTATTTTGGTCTGTGTAGTGTAAACCCATGGAAGTACACCCCCTTAATTAGGATTGGATCTGGTCCACAGAGCAAGCATTGTTTAAACCTGAGCTGTGCCCAAATTTCAATGTTACAGTGAATATTTTGAAGAGTAAAACTCATCATGCTCCCTGTAAAACCACCTAGGACTAAATAACTTACAATATTTGTGGAAGTATATACACCTAGGAGCAATTAACTGAACAGAGGAGCAGCTACAGATCTTCTACCTTTCTTTTCAGTGACGGATAGAAATTGAATCTATAGTAACAGCTATTCAGCTCTAAAACCATATCAAATGATAATACTTGATTTGAACTCTAAAATTAACACTCAAAGATTAATTTGTTTAAAACTTAGGAAAATGTGCTGTTATACAAAATTAATATGGAACTATTAACTTTAAAGATATAGCTGAATGTCCCTGGATTTGATTGGCTTTGATCACAAATGTTAATTAAATCTGAAGTGATGGCACATGAGTTTGCAAGAGGGGAATTTAACTTCTACAAGACACTTGTTCAATTATATGAGTAGCAAAAATGATCAGTTTCAAAGGGCATAACATACTGATAGAAGCTTACATTATTACTTCATATTGTGAACAAAAATTCACAACATGTGAAATTATTAGGTAAAATGTGAAATTAATGGATAAAGACAGGAAGGGAATATTGGAGAGCAACCTGTAATCTCAAACTGTGCCATTTCCATTCAGAGCAGATGAAATTTACAGCAAGACTTGTAAATCCAGTGTTAAAGGAAATAAATTGAAATGCTATAGCCAAATTTGCTATGGTGGAGGCCTCCATGAATTATACTATTATACTACAATTATACCATTTCAGATAAAGATGATGGGAAACTTACTACTTTTGGTTGAGATGTAGTCAAACACAGACAGAAACAATAGCACAGTGTTGAAATGAATGAAGTAGATATGCAATAATCTTAAAGTGAGATAAGCAGCAAAATGTAAAGAAACTTTGGAGGACACATGGAAGATATTTTAGTAGTCACCTCAAGAATGTTACTGAATATTACAAACAACATTGCACTGATCATATTGTCTGGACAATTAAAACAGAAGAACCAACTCACATTTCTGAAATAAATTAAATTATTGTTTTATGGTGCCTATGGGTAATACCTTACAAAAGAAAGTCCTTGCAAAAATATGGTTTAGACCCTGCTACACTGGGTGCAGCTAACAGCTAGTCTGTTAATTCCCATAAGAAAGAATCAGAAGGATGAGAATCAGTTTGCATAATAATCCATCCTTGTAAAGAAAAATAGGTTTGCACCTGTATAAATAAAGAGTTTATCCCATAAGAATCCGTGAAGAAGGTATGTAAAAAAACCAAAAATAGAGAGGTTAGATGGATATGCAAAATGCCATTTTCTGACCAATGAACTGAGTGTCAGAGTATTGTGAGCCAATTAGATCTAACACAGTGCCTTCTGATAATCCTATAAAAATATGAGCTATGCAATGAAGATTCAGCTTTTCTGCATGAAGAAACTGAGTCCTGTCTGTCTGTATTGCAACAGTTTTATAGTCAGAGAAAAGCACATTAATAAAACATAGGCTGGAGTAGCAGTTAGCAATTTTCTAACCATTGAAAACAATGGTTACCTGGAGCTCCCAAAACTCCAATTCCACAGAAAATCTGAAGGCAAACTAGACTTTATTAAAGACAGAACACAAGAGTAACCTGAGTTTACAACTGCTCAGCTCCAAATATGTTGAATCCCAATTGCATTCTTCCAAATTCATAAGAAGAAGCTCCTCAGCTGGAAAGTTTGGATGAAAATTTGAATGTCTTGGACCCTAATAGTTAATGCCTTGGGAGCTGTCTTGGGGGTTACCTAGTGCTTACTGATATCATGTACATTCTATCATGGCATCATTTCTGAATGTACTGCACAATGCAGAAGGATAAAAGAATTATGAGAGCTAGAAGAGCTTTTACATTGACTGGTTAGCAGCACTTGTTACAAGAGTCCCAGGAGACTGAATAGGTTCAACAAAAGAACCTGTGACACAGTTTTCCTCTGAAGACAGTCAACATAAGAGTATCTTAAGATTTGAAAGCATTTCAGATGAAATCTCAGCTTCATTAAAATCACTGGAGAAATTTTGCAATAGCTTCAGTGGGACCAAGTAACCTGTTGTTTAAACATTTCTTAATTTATTGTTATTGACCAATAAACAGCAGAGGTACCTGTTTTCATGCTTCTGTACTTAAACCCGTGCCAAAACCACACATCTTTGCCCTTTCAACACTCTCCACTCCCTGAAATCCTTATCACATAAACAGCAGCTTGTTTTCCACAAGAATGTGACTAAAGATGAAAGAAAACTTTTAAGGATATTTTTATGGTTCACATATCAGCTATTTAAAAGCAGAGGATATTTTTTGCTATATATTGCAAAATTGCTCTATGGGCACTTGTATGTGAAGAACTGTGATGGTCACTAGTGGATAATAAGCAATCTCCTATATTGCAATCCCAACAGTATGCCTGGATGTGTGTTTCATGGGTTAGCTATTTCAGGTTATATCTGGACTATATTCGCCAACATTTTTCTTAAGAAACAAAATTTCCTGTGTAGCTAAGGTTACTACTGCTTCTTAGGTAATATCAGCAGTGAAGATGTTGGCTGCCACTTTGAAACAAAAGTTATATCTCCACCACTTTGTAAGATTCCTTATTTTGACATTTTTGAATAAAGCCCTTCAATAAAACGAATTTTCTGTGTGGCAGTACCAGTAGATTTTACCTGTTTACTGTTAAGAGGAGATTTTTCAACAGAATAGAGTGAAAGCCCTCTTCGATTCGTAGAGATGATACCTACCACAAAACTGGATAAAACAGTGAAAAGGGTAAGCAAAGGAGAGCAAGAAAACCTTTCTCCAAAGTTTTTACTATCTATATTCCACAAAACCTTACACAATGTTATAATCTAGGGCTCATGGGAGTCTAGATATTTCAATAAAATGCATGAATACATCACCTCTCATGATCTCCCAGGAAAACACTTGTCATTGATTAAAAATTATTTCAATAGAAGAATGAGTCAGTTATTTTACAATGCCCAGGAGTCAATAACAAGCTAACAAAGCCCCAGTTAAGACAAAATCTGCTCCAGAAAACTTTTGTGACAACTAAAATCATGGAATGGCTTGGCTTGGAAAGGACCATCTAGTTCCAACCTACAACATGGCTGCAAGATTTTAGAAAGGTTACTTCTAGTTTCAGCAAAATTTAGTTAAGCCAGCTGTAGTCACTTCTGAAAATGTCAGAAAAACTTTATTAATATCCTGTCTTAGTATCAAGTTTCTAAAAATCCAGGGTATTCAGTGTCAAATAAAGAGCAGTTAGCTAGCAATAGCATGCTTTCCATGGTTTGAAGTCTGAAGCATTATACTGATATATCTATCCATATTTAAGCTTCTGATAAATAGAATTTATTTTCACAGAGAAAAGCCAGCAGTAGCAATCCTCATTCACATTAGCCAGATATACTTTAACTCAAAAGATCAAGAAATTAAATTATTATTCTTTTCATTTATGTGACTGACTTTTAAAAAATTACTTGGTTTGAGCTAGAGAATGTAAATTAATTTATTTTTCCTGGGTCACAGGGCAAATTTGTGTGAGAATTTAAAACAGTTGCTAAGCATTCCAGTTCTTAGCCCTCTGGTCCTAAACACAATCAATACTAAACTGTTTCCCAAGAAGCCTGAAGTTTAATGAACTTTCCCATTCATGGGGTATAAAATAAATTAGTTTTCATTTTGGATTCCCAGATCATCCAGAGAACCACATTTTTTAGCATAACTGTAAGAGATTTATAAGTCACCATACTATCTTTTTTCTTTTTAGTTATTTTATGCATTCAAGTTTCTCTTGCTGAAGAACACAGACAAATTAAGTTTATGTATGTCTCAAAGGAGGAGCTAAAGAAAAATAGCAAATAGCCTCTTAATTTAATGGCCAAACACGATGTTTAGAAGATGGGAATGGATACAAGCCCAGGAATAAAACCAAAGTGGGTAAAAGAAAATACCTTTTATTACCTTCTACGAAAACCTGTTTGCTTTATCATGAACTAGAAATTATAGATGGCAGCCAGTACTGTTCAGGAGATAGAATGATATTTAGCTAAAAACATCTTCTGTTTCTCTATTTTTTGTGCTTCAGCCAAGAGCTGAAATAAATTTAAGCTGCATATCTAAGCAAAGAAAGATAATAAGCCTAACTTGTATTTCTCTCCCCCTTTCCCTTTGACTTTCTTTTTTTTTCATGTTTTATCCACTAGTCAGCCAAAGATAAGGAAAAAAATGCCAGAAATTCAACTTAGTATTGGAAACAATATATCATCAACAAGACATCAATAACAGAGACTAAGAGAAAAAGCTCTTTTTATTCTTTCTTAGTGCATAAAACCAAAAAACAGGGTCTAGATTGAAGGAAAACATGTTTGTCAGATTACTTGATTTGCAGTAATTTATCAAGTTTCACAGAGCTATCCTATATGCTACTTTTCTCACTCTTCAAATATAGCAACACTAGGGAATTTTCATTTATTATTTCTTCTGCACTGCTCCTTTGAAAATTATTCAGAGCTGTGATTGTGTAAAGCTGTCCTCAGGCTATATCAAGTGCCTTTGCACAAGCTGGACAAGTGTATATTCCAGCCTGTCCTATTTGTTAGGTTCAGTGCACTATTCAGATGTTTTCTTTGCTGACTGAATATGAAGTATTCAGTGTTCAATAACATGGGACTCTGTAGTCCCATACCTGAGTCCTTCCAAGTTAAGATCATATTTAAATACTGTCCAAACCCGAGCCTAAATTCCTTTTACAATTGCATTATTTTTCATGTGTATTTCACATGCTATCAACCAATATAACCACAGTGAGGAATTATCTGAAATGGAAGTGACCTGCAAAGGATGCCTTCAAAGCACAATCCAGCAACATTAGCTCAGAGGACAGTGTTCCACACATGAGGTGTTAGGTACACAGTGCTAATTTTGAAAATTCACGTTTGACAGCTGCCAATATAAAAAGTTGCAATGCAGCCTGCAGGTTTTACAGCTCTCATTTTGGTATCACAAATCACAGCAATAAGAGAAAGAAGAGAGAGGCATGATTGAAAGTCATTCAGTCATGCTCTGTGATTAGTAGACTGAAATGCATCTGATTTGTCTCTCTCCTACCATATAATGAATAGAACTAAACAGGATTTTTCTGATTAAACTGAGGTTTTGTCACAAAACACTCATTTGCCAAATAGAAGCATTTTGCAAAAACAGATTGGTTTTGATGAATTACTGAGCAAATGCACAAAGGCTGCAAACAACAAACTGCCTGATTTTCTGTCTGCTCACCTTTGGGGTTGCCAGAATCCAAGGACATTCTGGAAAAGCAAACACTTCAAGCATATGCCTTTGAAAACAAACATGGTTTTGGTACTTGTAAAAGACATGGATTAAGAAAAACCAAAATAAAAAAAAAAATTTCGTAAACATAATAAGGGGAAACATAAGACAAACCAGCTATATCACACAGTATGATTTATCAGAGTTTTGTGTGTAATTAGAATTACTTCCATTGAATTTTGACCAGTCAGGAATGTGCTAGAAGTGCCAAACCTGTACTTGGTGGCAAGTCCTCCCAGACCTCTCTGGTGGCTAATCAAGTTTCCTTTCATGTGACCAGCCAAATCCACATGCAATGCTCATTTTAGAAGCTTGCACATATAAAATATTCCAGCTCCCCTTGCTCCAAACAGCCCTGCAGGGTTCAAGGTACACAAGATTATATGTATACAGGACCTGAATGTTTCATCCAAGGAACATCTGTTTCAGCACAAGCCAAGACAAAACTGTCATAATGTAAAGATGCTCATTCTGCATTGATACTATTTGTCATAGGAAACTTTGAGGAAAAACCTTGATACTAATTAATTATTTATTTTGACTTTGCTTAGTGTGGGAGAGCTGTCAAGACTCTAGGAAGTAGTGACATCAGATAATTGCTACACAGATGCTGCTTCTAGTAAAATACATGTCACTACAAAGTACTCAGAGTATAATAATCTTCCCATCCATCATATATTTGCTGGGAAATACATTTTAAATTTTTCATGCCTCCTGACCATTAGTAGAAAAGTTGTTTTGCTGAGAAGACACCATGGTTTGCATCTACCTAGTGACAGAGGAGCTGCCCAGCAATCAGGCAGGGGCTTGCCTTGCATGGCAAATCCACATACTCACACCTTGCACTATCTTCTATCCACAGTGAGCATTCTAAAAGGAAATACAGAAGCAGGCCCAGCTGCTATATAGAAAAAAGCTGTAGAAAAGCTCAACTCTGATCATTCACAATCTAAAATTACAGCTTCAAGGACAGAGTATTTCTTTGACAGTGTTGCTTCCACTGACACAGCTTAGAGATGATCAAAGTTAAAACCAGATGAGCAAAAATAGAAAATGATCAGTCTGTCCAAACTATCCAGTTCTAGTGAGAAATAGTGCTAAATACACAAAAGCTGAGAAAGGCAATTAGCTTATGTAAAGCACTTCCTTTCAGTGCTAGATTTTCTGTTATTCTACATTTTTTATTTACCAAATTATCTAAACTATATCAAATGCTAAATTCACCACTTCCCAAAACATACCATATAAATTGATATCTTAGTTAAGAGAAAATTTCCTTTTTATTTTAATTCTTCTCTTCTATTACTCCTTTTGTTGCACTGAAAATATCCATATGAAAGTATGCATCCTAAAATGTGGTGCATCTACTTAGCATCCTTTAGTGCTCACCTGTCTATAATTTCACCTTTAATTATATTTCTTCACACCTCTTACCACTTTTATAGCTTACTTATGAAATAGCTTAACTTTGCCACAGCAATTCTGAACTTGTATGAATAGAGACATTATAGGGATAAACTTGTAACTCTTATTTTTTTCACAGAAGTATTCAAGAGAACTATCATCTTCTGTGAATAATTCACATAAAGGTTTAATACTAGTTTACACTGCTTCTGATTATTTTTCATAGAATCTCTCCCCTGTGAGTGAATATTGATATTATCTCCCCAAGTTTTTTCTTTTGTGTTTATTCTATCAAATAGAAGCGAAAAGTAGAAGGGCAAAGCACATTCTCTTACCTGTAGTGAATCTACATATTAGTTGCAAAGCCCACACATTGTACTGTTGTGCTCAGCTTGGCCAGAGTTAACCCAGGAGAAGGACTGCTTGCTCTCTGTGCCAGAATCCTGTAGAAAAATCGTTGACATGTAGTCACTTTGTAAGGAAACTCTCTGTGTTGCTGTGCCAGGCACTTCATATTTAGCTTTAATGCTTTATTTCTGAAGCACAAAATGTGCGTTTACTCAGCAGGAACAGTTCTATATCACGTTAATTATTTCAGTGTTATCCAGCTTAAGTAAGCCAAAGAATTCCTAAATACATGTGATAGAAAGATTAAATATGGTCTCATAATGAAAAAGAGATGTGTGATGATCAAATGTGTTATAGTTTACTTAACAGTTTCAAAATGTCAATCGCCAGCTACTGCAGAAACCCAGTGAGTGATTTTCACAAATAATTGGTGGAATTTCATTGCATCTTAACACTAAGTGCCTGTCATACCCTAAGGCCACCCATTGAGCCCTCAGCAGGGCAGATGAAAAACTATCCAAACTCCTGTAAGTAACGTGAGTATTCAGAGAGAACCAATTTTCATTCTTTCAAAGCCCTGAGGCATTTAAGAGTCTGTACTACAGGTAGACATTTAATATTTAGCAATCAATTTAACCATTCCTCTAAAAGGATTTTCTTTATGGGTCCCAGGAGCAAATTGCATAAGGCCTACCAGATCTTTCAGGTGAAATGTTTATAGACATGGAAATGGGACAGATATAAGTGTGATTTCTGTGACTTAACTACCAACAGAGCCTTCACAGGTAGTTTTTCATCAACATTTATTCTGAGATGTACTTTTAAGGATGACATTAGATATATTAGATAGACTGGACATTAGGGAAAATTTCTTCACTGACAGGGAGGTCAAAATATTGAAACAGGCTGCCCAGGGAAGTGTTTTACCATCCATGGAGGAATTTAAAAGTTGTGTATCTTCGGTATCTTCGTATTAGGGACATGGTTTAGTGGTGGAGGTGGTAGTGTTGTTAGGCTAATGACTGCACTCACTGATTTTAAGGGTCTTTTTCAACCTCAGTAATTCTGAGATACTATGACCTATTTTTATAATCTAGTAATTGTATAGCATACTGACAAGAAAGTACATCCACTGCAAAGTTTTCCTGAAACTTTCCAGGTGCAAGTATTCAAGTCTGCAAGAACATAAAAGCAGTCTGGGAGGCAAAACATTCAGGGTCCATTTATAAATGTTTCAATCAGAACAGGCATGCACTTGTGGATCAAATCCTTGAAACAGAGGTATGTTTGAAATAAGGGTAGTAGGTTTCTGGTTATACCCACATTTCTGTTAGGATCTTCCATTAAAGCCCCAGCTGAGGGGATATCATTCTAGTCTGGGACAAACACCTGCAACTACAATATTTCCTTACTATGGCTACTATAGTCAGGTGAGACTTGGCAGTCGAACTGAAATGATATTCAACATTTGCTTCTTGCCCAAAGTGCTTATTACACTGTATCCAACAATCTGTTGAACAACTGCCTCTGCAAAAGAGAAGAATTTTTTTAGAGACCTCTTAAAATTTGGGCTTTTTAAGATGCAGCTTTGTTTTTTTCCACTTAGTTTTGTAAAAAATTTAGTCAAACTTAAAAGAATTGCAAATTCCCCTCCACCAACAAATGAGTAATACTAAAAGAACTTCTTATGTGTGAACATGTATAAGACTACTTTACTTGACACTTTGTGCTCTTGTAATTTAGACTCATGAAAGGACAAGACGTTGGCAGGTGATAACATTGCTGTTTGACATTCCTAACAAAATCTGATGATTATAAAGCAGTTGTGGATTCTCTCATTATTTTGCTTTTCTGTTTTTTGATTTATCACTCATTACTTTGCAAATATCCAGTCCCTCACACCAGGTTCTGTCATGGTAAATATTCCATTTCAGTTTCCTACTAAGTGAAATTGCTGTGGCTGTGGCTGACAATGTTTCATTAGTGAAATGTGGTAATTAAATAAGTTTCCTTATGAATTGTTGCCCTCTTCTGTAGCCTTTTCCAGACACTGATTTTTATTTTATTTCAGTCCATTGGTCTGCAAATAATAGGAGCTACTGCTTATGTCTACCTTATTTTACTTCAAAATAGCCAAATACTTCCTGGTAATTTTTAGAAGGTCAGGTATGCAACATCGGGCACAGAAACTGATGTGTCATACAAGGGACACCTCACAAAGGTGGCAAATGTTCTCATAGGCATTGAAAAAATAATTACTGTATTTTGGTAAATTGTTTCAGAAAATCACAATAGTAGGCTAAAACTGTAGATTTGTTTCAGCCAACTCTCATTCAAGAGGAAATCTTGTGAGCTTTTTGTGTATACTGATAAAACAGAAGCTTGTTCAAGTTTAAGGAATCCATTTCTGATGGTGTACTGGATTAACTCTTTTCTTAATGTAGCAGCTTCTATTCCAGCCGATATTTGAATATGAAGCATACAGAGTTAAAGCTAGAAACCTGGTGCTCTAGATAAATATTATAATAAGATCCTAGCCTTGTGTATTAAGCAAATGAGGGAAGGTATGATGAATTCTCAACAGAGGATACATGCACATGGAAGTTCTCTAACTATGAGGCAGATTAATGCAATTTCCCAGCCCACTGAAATGGAATATTACACTTAATACCTGCATGAAGCAGCATGTGTAATAATGATATTAAACTCTGTTGAGTTAACAGGTGTGACAAGCCTTCTATTTTATATTGAAGTTTATATTGGATAGTGATAGCAATACACATGCAGGTTCCACCACATTGGTTCTCAAATGGCAAATGGTCAGGGAAACATAATTCATTGATTTACTTGGCATTACTGCTATTATTTATTTTATTTATAGGGTTCCAAATAATAGATTGGGGGATTTGGGGGAGGTTGGGGAGGGGTGGGTGTCCTTAAATGTTAGAGTGCATACAATTCTTTGGGTGCAGAACTGAAGCATTACTGTCAAATTTATGGAGCTAAGAAGTGATTAAAAAGGTCAAATGAATCTAAAAAAAAACCACAGAAGGGCACGACTTAGAAAATTACAGAAGGTCCAAATACATATCTAATGTCACGTTCAAATATTTCCAAAAGTTATTTAGATCTAAAAATCACATTCTTATTTTCTAAGTTGACCAGGTATGAAATATTAGTGTTTTAGTATCACTAGAAATAATAAAAAATAACAAAACATTTGAATTGTCCTGTGTTAAGAAAGAGCATCACTCAGAGAGATTCCAGGTAAATCAAGCACACATAAGAATATAATGTCTTTAAAATGAGCCTGTGTTATCTCACATACACTTCATGACTCACAAAATGAGTAATACTGCTTTTAATCTTTCTGAATGGAAGGCTCACCTTGAAACAGGACTTGAAATCAGCAATACTTTTTCCTGCAAGTATAAAAGACAGTGGGAAGTCATGTTCAGAGAAATTGGAATGCATCCAAAAAAATAAAACTTCTGCAAGGAGCTATCATAGAAATACTATTTTCACAAAGGAAAGCTGGAAATCTTTAGATTTATGCAAAGTAATATGGTTGTCACAGACTGTTATGAAGTTGTAAGTGCTTTTAACTTTTCAAGGATTGGAAGAATATGTAAGGATAGCTAAGTGCCCCCAAAAAGAAAAAAGTAGGTATCAAAGAATTCATTATAAATATAAAAAGAAAGGATGAATCTGACACCAACTTTCTTCTAGACAAGGACTATCTATTAGAACATAGTCTACATGCAGTTTTTTAGGAGAGAATGTAGCTATGATCCCAACAATGTGTCCACCGAGCTAGATCTAAGTTGCTGGATAGATTTTGCCAAAGAGAATTTGGACACACAGTGCATCACTCATGAGCAGCATGCTTTTCATATATTCAAAGCTGAAGTAATTTTACTTTAGGAGATCAAAAAAGGGACATTTAATTTGTTTTTTGCATTTTTTTTAATGTTTTATTTTGCTGTATATTTCAGAGGAGTCTATTTCACATAGAATTAAAGCCAAAGAACTTTTACCTTGCAGAATTATTAATAAATTTAAAAGCTATTAATAACATTCTTGTGCACTATAATGCCAGAAAGAAGTCTTCTTATAATTTAAAATAAGGGAGGCAGGCCATTAAGATCTATCTTCCTAAAATTTCTAATACTTATGCCATATTTTGAGCAACAGATGAAAGCTTTTTGAAAGCTTTTTGGTTAGCCATTGAAAATATTTAGAAGAGTGTTCTGTTGCTAAACTATTAGGAATAGTAAAAAAGATCATAAGTAAGCATTTAAAGATACATAGTCCTGACAACTACAAATAGTTGACCTTTCTGTAATACACATAAAATGCTGTTATTAAAAAATCAGAATCTGTAGCCCAGATAAACTACTGTGAGCAATAAAATATTTCATCAAATTGCTCTTAAAAATTGAAGGTTGCTTATGACTACAATATTTTTCAAAATGTGACATTGTCATGAATAGGTAGAAGGTGCATGGAAGTCTTATACCACAAAATAACATACACTGATGTATTCATCAGTACATGCTAAAATCCTTTACAATTGCTCAAGTGAGCAAATCTTTTCAAAAATTCACATTCATATGTTTTTATGAACAGAGCAATAATGTTGATATTGCTTCATAAGTCTATGGATGGAAAGTAAAATTTTAGGTACACAGAACTTCTGAAAATGTAGCAAATAAGCTTTGTAGGGTAAATCATGGCTATCAGCAGCTCAATGCCCTGTGGAGTCACTGCAATCTGTGAAAAGCTTATCTAAATTGCCAGATCTTCTGTGATGTCCCTTGGAAAAAAAAGCATATTTCCACTGTGGTTCTGCTCCACAGCACCATGTCCTCTGTTTTTGCAGATATGTACAATATATGCTTCATATTTTCAGACTGACTTGCACTTCTATTGGGCTCTTGGCTTTGAGTTGTTATTGCTGTGAGTTAAGCGTTTCTGACATAGACTGATATTTTAAAAGGCTTTTGTTGAGGATTTTACTCAGTCCTCAGAACACCTAAACTCCTGTGGAGGTCTCCTTGTGTACAACTACATAAGAAATAAGTATGTTCTAAAATTTAAACCAAACTTCTTTAAGGCATTATTATTTCAAGCTATCATTTGGCTCCAAACACCAAAACAACACACCAATGATAAATGCATTAATTTATATACCCTCAGTGCTCCTATATAAGATGAATTGTTACTCCCTCCACAACTCTAATGAATTACATTTATTATGTGTTTTCAGTTTAAGAAATGTCTTTTCTTTTTGTCACACTAGGCCTTTGATGCCTATGACTAAGCCATAGCAATGCACAAAATTGTTTTTTCTAGGTTTGCTCATTATAACTCTCCTGAAACTGCTGATCCCAGAAAAAAAATCCATTGATTCATTGTACCATGAAAGGAAAGCACATATATATAAGAACACATTTTCAAATGAGCAAATTGATGTCTGAATGTGATGAAGTAGCTTAACACAACATTCTACCATTTTAAATAGTACTAGTGAGGACCAAAAGAGGTGTACAAAATACATCCAGAAAGACTATAGCATAGGTTCCAAATTACTCCACAGCTTTTAACAACATGCTGCACAAACTTCTAAAACTTAGTACTGGATAAACTGTGGAAGTGAGGGAAATATTGATGCAAAATATCAGTGTTATAAGTCTGGGATTATTTTCTACTTTTTTTTTTTTTTTTTTTTTTTTTTAATAATAGAAAAAGTGTTTTAAACCAACTTGGACTGCTCAGTCATGTGCTATGGAAAAGTGGGATTATTATAAGGTGAGCATGAATGCAAGTGGCTGCAGTATAAAAGAGAGGTTAAAAAAGCTGTCTGACATGGCCTCAAAGATTTCAATTGGTAATTGTCTTGTGCTATCTATTTCTATCCAGATAACCATTTGTATTTGCTGGGATATTAAGGTATTTCTCAGCTGTACCGTTTTTCCTCTAAGAATGGTGATTTAAGAAACAGTTTAAAATGCTATGCAAATTGTTAGAAAGATGTAATCATTCTGATCCAGAAAAGAAGCAGAATAACTAGAGATTCCCAAAGGGAATACTGGCTTCTCCGCAGTGAATTTTCCCCTGTCTCCACCTCCCTTCCTTTAGTCTTTTGATGACTTACACACCAGCTAAAATTCTCAGCAAAAGGAAATCATTTGAAGAACCTCTTTAGCAGCAACCTCTGTCCTCCACTCAGGTAGGAGAAAGATAATCAAGTCAGAGTGACAGGTTTTGGTCATGGTATTAAAACTGAACTTCACCTTGAGAGATCTCCAGGACCTTAATAATCCTCTACACAAAGAAACTTTTTCTCTTCCCTACTGACATAAACATGGCTTTACATTCTTAGAGGAAAAGTGAGCGCACAAGAAGAGAGATGCTGGGGCTGCAAAGGCTCCCTGTGTGACAAAGCAGAATTCCTATTTTGTATTTATGGAGAATCTAGTATCAGCCTAGACCCTTTAAATTATAATATACTCCAGGCAATAAATCCAGATATTGAATTTCATGATGCTTACAGCATCTTCACCACCATAATATTTTAGTACAAATTATATTGGCATACTACAGTATACAGTCTCATTAATAATACCCTTGGTACATGTTGAAGTATAGACTAATTTTAAACAATCTTACTCTCATAACTTTATTAATAATCTCCTTTCTCCTTTTATCACTTTTTTAGAACATTGATTAACTTAAGATGTATTTTCTTCTTGTAACACACCTAGCAAAAACACTGTGTTTAATATTAAGTATGCCTTTTTTTTTTCAACTCCAAACTCTTCATCTTTTTGTCATTATATAGATATAGTAAGTCTTTTTGATATATCTGGTAATCATACACTAGTAGCAGAAAAAAAGAATATGTGAAATGACAATAAAATTAATTTGTCCACAATTTATTGTTAAATCACCTGGACAAGGGGTAAGATAGGCTAGGTTTTAAGTAGTGGTGTTTAGTATGATTTAATTTATTTAAAAAAACAATAGTTTCATTTTTTTGCTTAAGATCTCCTAGATACTCATGTGCATTTTGTTAAAAAACTTAATTATTCCTTCAGAAAAATATTTGTTTCCTTTAAAAACAACAACAACCAAAACTTGGGCTTTGGTTCCCCAGGCAGCATATCAAATTAGTCTGTTTCTCAAAATTTTGAAAATACAATTAAATATTAACATGCAGCTTACATAGAACTCTAATATTGACTTATTCTCTCATAGGCACATTGAAAGTACTCCACAGTTAAAGAAGTCCAAAAAAGCAAATGACCTGAAAAATCATGGCTAGGCAGCAGCAAATTACATAGGCAGATATCATTCTGTCTGTTCAGCAAATACAATATTCACCTAAAGCCACTAGCACCAAGAAATATTATGGCTTTTCTCCCTGGGTCCCTCCCAATTTCTAAGTTAACATATTTCGCCTCTAAATAAAAACCTCCCTGCTGTTCAGTGCATCAGTCCTCTTTGCTTGAGGTGGTGTGCTGGTTTTTAATACAAAGATAACAGTCAGGGTATCAATGTTTAAATATTGACCTCCGTCTATAATCAGTAGGTATAAGGTCTGAACCACGTGCTGCACTTTGGGTGAAAAATCTAAGCCCTTAATGAAACTGCAGTTTGGAAAACACAGCAGATGCAAGAAGTGAGGGGCTTGCTGTGCCAGTTTCTCTCCAAAGCAATCCCCCCACATCCTCTCCACTGGCAGTATGCAACAATTTGGAATGAAAAGGGCATTCAGGATGCAGTCCAGTCTTTAAAATATCCACAATACAAAGCATTTGTTACAAAACAGACAAACCATCTTCAGCCTAAGCACAACACTTGTTTGATGCAAACATCCATAAAATACCCATTTAGTTTTATGCCTTACTATTAAAATAGAAACACAGTGAGAATATAAATGTGGACTGAAGTAGAGGAAAGACTTCCTAAAGTGTTTTTCTTTGAGATATAAGACTAAAGTACATTAACATTTTTTTTCCCTTCACATTCCTCATTCATTCCAGTTGTCACTCTGGACATTTGTATTTTTAGAAAAAGGAAAATTGTCAGGTCTTGATCAATTAAGAACCAAAATACAGTAGTTACCAGAGCTTCACTGAATGTCTTGACTCAATATCTGACTCAGAAAGCTTCCAAGTTAAGAGTTTAGGTGGAGGGTGAGAGTGGTAAAAACAAGAAGACCTTTGCAAAGAGACATTGACAGTATTTTATCAGATTTTTAGAAAATCTGTTGCTCAAAAGACACAATAATTTTTATCCTCCGGAATTCTGAAGGAGATGACACAAACCCAGATTAACCACCTCTGAATTCCAGTCTGCAAGACTGCAGTTCCAAGTTGAGGAATGTTGTCTTCAGTTCCCCCCACTGGTATAGAAAGTACTGGGAAGTAAATAGCTGAAGAATTATGTATCAGGAAAGGCCCAAGGTATGTAAAACAAGGAACACACACACAATTATCAGCATTACAAATTACTGCAGCGATTTATGCAATGATGGGACTAAACAATACTGAGATGATTAGAAGAAAATATTTGGTATTTTCACTGTCATCAGGCAATACTCCCTAGAGACACCCACATCAGAAAACCCCATTCAGGCTGCTCTTCCCAAATCAATCTTTTTCTTTATGCAAGCACTTCAGGCAAGCACCAACATCTTGGGAGGTACTGAACAATACAGAAACAATCATGTTCTCTTTGTTTTATTTGTAAATTTCAACAGAATTTCCACTCTCACCAGAGGTCATTCAGTTTTAGGATCATATAAATGGATACATGCAAACAACCTACCAGCCAGCTAATCTGAAAAAAACATTGACATCAGCATCTTTGAGATTATTCAAAGGCTTAATTTACATTGCCGTTTGAAGACTCAGCAAGTATCTCCTCAACCATATTTCATCACATTATATATACATATATAATCTCCAGTAAGCAAACAATTCATAGACAGAGCCTTAGATATGTCAATAAGCATCAGAAGAGCTGCTCTAGTTTATCTTTTATCTCATTTTTTTAATCTTATATTTTTATCTTATTTTACAGTTTTATATCAGTTAAGTTTTTCCAGAATTTAAGGCATTTTCCTCCCCACAGTCAGTAGAGGGAATTGTTCACTCATTGTGGAAGAAAGTTTATACTTGTGATTGAGACCTCTAAGATTTCTCTGTCCCATCTTAGGCACTGATTTTTATTATTTTATGATCATATTTAATAGCAAGCACCTTTATGAGAGGCTTTTTCAAAAAACTTTAATATTATTTTTGATATGTATATTTTGACTTTCATACCCATTTGACAGACAAGAGGCATTATATAAGGCTAATTGTCCAAAATAACCATTAGTCAGTGGTACCACCCTAATGCTAGTCCTTCCTCATGTAAGCTCACAATACAAGGTTTGACAGCTTCCCTCTAAGACAGACACCATCTGTGTAAGATATACCATATCAACAGTGGGCAGTATGAGCACTGATAGCAAAATGATAATAATTCTTTCACAGCGTAAGTCAGAAAGGAAGAGCAGCTTTCTTTCACAACAAGCACCATTATCTGCTTTTCTTCAGAAATTCCAAGCCTAAATCACATTTTATATGCAGCACCCAATTTCACGATTTCACTGAGTGGTCAAGTTCAAACAGGGTACGCTGTTCTGAAATTTTAAACTGCCTTGTAAAATTCTGGCCAACATTGAGGGCCCACATTGATAAAAATTGTATCTGTATAAAGCTTCCTCTGCTGAGATGCAAAGCAAAGTTGAAATTTAAAACCCCCTTTCCCTAGTGAAGTCCATTTCCAGAAGGAACAGAAAACCAGTTATTCAACCATTTGTCTTTAAGAGGTGTTTAGTAAACAGCCTGCTGCTCCTCAGAGATATTCTGAGCAGTGCCAAGGGAAGGAAAGATCATGTTTTCAGTAAATACTGCAACATGTAAGTAAAGGCACCAAACAAAAAATATATGGATTTATGTGAAACAAGACCAGCAGAATGTTACAACATTCCAAGAGGTAGCTGGGGCTTTTCTCACTTTAAGTCAGACACCTTTAAGCAATTTAGTATTTCAATATTTAATTTTTTTTCTTTTAAAGAAAGCTATGGGGAAAATATCCTCTATGGGTTTGGGAATTATTCCCCTGCAGAATGTACAACAAGAATATAAAGTCTATTTCTGTGAAGCACATTCACAGCAGCTTGCAAACAGCACTGGACTCCTCTCTAATTTAATTTTTTTTTTTTTAATTAATGGCTGTAACAGTCCCATAGGCACTTTAGTGGAAGGGATGACACGCATAAGGTAGTTAATTTTACTATCAGGTTTTTACTATTTCTGCTTTGAAGTGCTGCTGACTTTTGGAGTAAGCTTTCCTTTGACCAAGCTGATGTGTAAAGTGACTTTGGTTGCTGAAGGACACGTCACTAGCTCAATAAAAGTTATAAACAGATATATTAAATCTCTTTAATAGTAAATAAAAGTTAGAAAACAAAGGAGGAGGTTAAATTATATTAATCTCTGTTACAATTAAGTTATTTATTGTAGAAGCACATTAAAGACAAAAACAAAGTAAAGCAATGGTAAAAGCATATGGCATAAAAGCAAGTGGCAAAAGCAATGGGATAAAGCAATGGCATTAAAAGTAATGACATAGAGTACATGGCATAGAACACTAGCTTTTCTTGATGCATGTTTTTTTATAGAAACTTTTTAACAAGCTAAGATGTAAACTTGGACTACTACTTATTAGGGTTTTAGTTTTTTAGCACGCTAGGCTGCGTATAAACTATGTACATGGCCTATCTTGTTCTAACTGAAAATTGTAAGCAATATTTTTAATTTTATTATGTCTGAAGCTAGGTTTTTGGAGCCTCGAAAGAAACACTAGTATTTAGGATTATGCTTTTTAACTTTCATTAGAACATGTACTGCTTTTCTGGAATCTAAGACCTTTTAGTTATTAAAAGCACTTAAAACTTACTTCATTTACTCAATTAATTCTATTTACTTACTTGCTTGCTCACATGCAAAAACTTAATCTACCTCTGCCTTACATGTGAGTGGCTTAACCTAGTTTAATTGAACTAAAAACTTTAATCCTTGCACTCTGATTTCTCTCTGAAGAATTCAGAGAGATTCTTAGTGACTCCAACAGCCTGAGGCACTAGGAAGGTACAGCCTTCCCGAACCCCCAACCACATATTTCCTCTTAAACATGGCATTTCCCCCCGAAGCTCAGGAAGTCAGGCTTGTGAGGACCCCCTTTGTTCCAGGAGTCAGGATGCCTGGGTTCTGTAACAAACCTGCTGCTTGAAGCTGTTAGAGACATGAAGACCCATTTCAATGACAGCAACACACATAGCCTCACACATGAAATTGTTTGCAAAGACATTAGAACACATCTTTCCTATCACAAGTAATGCTCTTGCAAAGATATTCCAGGACACTAAGCAAGGTCTATGAGCAAAGCTGCTCTCCAGACCTAGCTTGCAGGAGCACAGGATCACAACAGATCTGCTTTCCCTGCTGACAGCTCCTCCATAAACAGACATACTCCACTGTTCGCAGAGCTGGATGATGGATGGCTTTATTACCAAAAAAATGTTCCCATCTAGTTCTTCTTTTAGAGCCTTGGACTCTAAATCAGGTCATTTTCTCAACAGCTGCTTAGTGCATGCATATTTGGGGATTGCCATACAAAACGAAAAAAAGCAAATATGCCAAGAAAGCAAATTTCAGCCAGGAAATAACTGAAACTACATAAAGAGCAGCAACTGGTGCTAATGGCATGAAGAACACTCAGAGAACACCAAGATGGTACAAGTATGCACAGAATGCTTATCGTTATGAAACAGTTTATTCAGAAACATCAAACTTCTGCAAGTTATGGGGCATGCCCATACCACCAAAGCTGTTACTTTCTTTCCCTAGCAGTAATATTATCCCTTTTGTTTAGAAAAACACTTTAGACTCTATAGTGTCACTTTGTTTTGTGTTGTTGGTAATACAATGGATTCTTGTTTGAACACCACTAAATGTTTTTACAGGTCAAATAATGTTTGAGGTTCTTTTAAAAGTGCAAACTACTCACTTTCCTGTTCCATTCCTACTTGAGATTAAATAGGTTATAAACAAAACTAAATTGAAATAAAATATTGATTCTGCAAAATAAAATGGATGTTAATGTGTTTCAATTGATATACTTGTTGTTTTAATGTTGATCTACTTTAAATTGAGTTTGTTAAGATAACGTATTTTGAGATTTAACATTAATCATTTCAGCAACCACTAATCAAGTAAGCTCAGCTTTAGTGAAGGAACCTTTTCTGTCTTAGCCACTAACAGCTCAAAGTTTAAAACTGAGTTCTGTATTCTTGTCAATTTTCTCCCATTGATAAAAGAGCTGCAATTTAGCTGGCTATTTTTCTGAAGAAATCAAAGTAGAATCAATATAGCTCTTTTACAGATTGGTTGAACTGACAGAAATAAAATTTCATCCCTGGCACCAAAGCCACCAGATTTTTTTTCAAGATCAAACATGTCAAAATTAAACTGAGACATAAATTTCTTGTTTTAAAATAACTTGGTTTTAATCTTAACAATTTCTAGTTCCTGAGCACACAGTCTCTGCTGATACCAAGTGTTGATAAATTCAAAAACTGAAATCTAGAATTACTTTTTAAAATATAAGATATGATTTATTACAGATGCAAAATTGTCATTGACTACTGTCTGCTAGAGTGCATATCCTCAGCCAGTGTGAGCAGGAATATCAAAATGTGCCCTGGCTGATCTGAAACAGATCCATGAAAACCTTAATATCCCTGTCTTTTTAGATGAGTTAGATAAGTTATATATTTGAAAATATAATACCTGTCTTTTGGAGCATGCACATTTGTTTGAACTTGTATCAGATAATGAATTAGAAAAATCATGTTTTGCTACACTGGAAACGTGAGCAAGGATGTGGGATAAACACTGCCAAGGGCATAAGTTACCAGAGGGGAAGAAAAAGCTTCCACTCACTGCTTGGTTCCCAAGCAATTGTGGATTTGGCTCTTTTTCTTTCCCAGGCTTCTCAGTCAGGCTAGCTCATGTTAATTTCAATGAGGTACACGGGAATATCAAATCTATTTTCTGTCAGTCAGTTCAGGAAATCATTGTCAGATAATACAATGTTTGGATCTTTACTTTCGTAAAGCTACAGCTTGTGTCATTACTTTAGGTTTCTTTTTGTTATTGTGCTTTTCTCTGTATGCTCTGAGCAGATCAGCACAGTTCCATGCACATGTTCCAGTAATCCACACACATAAGCATGGGCTGATCCTTTTATGGATACACTCATGTCCAACACAACTGAAACTTTGAAAAGTAATTCTAAGTAAACTCAGCATTTTCAGACAAGGCTTAAGAATATCTCCCCCCCAGGTTTCTCCCAAGCCCCAGGTATGGAATAATTATGATCTCCAGAGCTGCTAATTGTGCTGTCCACAAACAGAGGATTATGCTCTCTGGTGGAGAATAAGCAGCAGGAGCAGACAAACAACTTCCTTTTCATGCAATTACCACTAATAATGAATAGGTACACAGAAGGACTAGATGACTCAGAGGGTTTTAAATTAAAATTATGTTACAAGGAGGACTGACTTTGTTTCTGTAATGATCAAACTCATTAATAGCTCAAAACTCAAGAATGCAAAACTATCTTTTCTTCCAATTCTTCCTAGATAAATGAAAAAAAAAAATTAACTAAATCTCCCAGAAAAAAAAAGTATAGGAATTGCTCTTTTTAGCACCTTTTAAACATTGACATGACTGATACAGGACAAAAATAGCCCCTTTAAGTCAGGACAGGTCTTAAGTACTTTGAAGAAATTAATCTTTCTCTACTTAAGCCAGTCTTATTTTCAGAAAGAAAAGTATTTCGATATGAGCAACAGAAAAAGAAAACAAAAATTTTCAGTATATAAAACCATCCTTTTTCAAAACAAGCACTTAAAGATTATGATTAAAAATTGCCATTTTTTCTTGTAGAGGTAAATACTGTTCTACTTTCACAAGGCCCTTTCCAGAAAAGTTCCTAACAACTTATAGAAACAAACTGAAAAATCAGAAACAAAACTCTCAGATATATACTCTAAGAATAATGTTTAAACATGTAAAGATCCATGACAAAGAACAGCAGCTTTCAACAGTGCTGTGAAAGCAGTTATGGGACATGTAATTTAGTCAGTTTCAGATGTATTCTGAAACCAGAACATCTCAGTTACGCAAAATGTGGATGACAGCATCTGGAGAAACCAAATCAGTTATTCAGCTGAGTTCTAAATATATCTAAGACAGACAAGGAATGGCAGTGGAACAGAAAATTCAAAAAGTAAAAAAAAAAAAAAAAAAAAAAAAAAAAAAAAAAATTTTGGGGGATTTTAAAAAAAAAAAANAAAAAAAAAAAAAAAAACAGCTAAAATTTGGTGGAATTTTACAGAAATAGAATCAACTGTGGACAATTCAAAACATTTTCCAAATGTCCTTTGCAATTAAGCTTTTCTCTGTTTCTATCTTTCCAAGGATACTGATTCTGTGCTTCATATCTGATCACAGAAAATTGCTGCCTTTTCACTTAAAATAAGACTGAAGGCAGTAGTATTCCTGCTTCAACATTAGACTCAGGTTCCTGAAAACCACAATTCTTTCGATTCAAGGAAAAAAAGGTCAAAATAATCTAAATAATCCAACAAATGTAGCAAGGAAAGCATCCTGTGAGAAAGATTCACTTAAAACTGAAATTCAGTTTGGAGATCCATTTTCTAATCCTGGCCTCTGACTTGACTCAAGACTTAACTTTCTTTGTTGAATTTTGCCCAAGAATCCTGTGGAGATGGCATCTACTGCAACAGAGATCTGTGAGACAGACTATGTGTTAAGTCCTAGAGATTCTATATGTGGATGTGTTGAAAAAATGGAGAGCATTCATATATGTTGTTTATGCAATTATACCAAAAAAGGCTTGTGGTGTCAATATTAAGAGAATATCAGAGGACAAGGTACTTTATCAAGTAATTCTATAATCCAGTCAGTTGTGCAGGTCATTTGCTATATAGATTCACACCAATATTTGAGTTACAGTACAGTATTTGTTATGTCATATGAGTCTGGAAAACATGTTTGAAATCACAAGGTTGTTCAACAAACTGTAGCTGCTCTGGAGCACAGCAATTTGCACACCGATTCACTCATTTTTATTATTTTAACAAAATAAATATAAGGACTCTTATTGCAAAGACTTTTCAGAGTATAATTTGAGCTGCTCAGTGAACTTGTTGCAGGCAGAACTCAGAGGCCCACCGATGTCAGGGGACCATCCAGGCAGAAATGCAGATGATCTGGGTCAAACTATATTGAGTTACCAATTAATACAGCTTTTCTGGTCAGTGCAATTTTGTTCCTCTAATTGCAGGGATTTTACAAGAATCTCAAAGGGAATGAAGCTCTCAGCTACCATTAGAAATCAATATCAGCAGAAATACTATTAACAAGGAAGCTTTTAAAAAACCCCAACACACAACTCAGTTAAGCTTCAAGGACTACAGTCTCTCATATTTTAGTCTCATCACGATGCACTGCTGAAGGCAGAGAGCTACCAGTGAAAGTTGCACCCTCTTACATTGCAGAAGAATGTGGCCTGTGAGATTAACATTCAGCATCCACCCAAACTTGTCTTAATCACTCCTTAATTTAGACAGCTTTTAACTTGGTTATCCCTTCACTGCATCTGCACTGGATGGAAATGAGGAGTGGAGAATGCCTGACAAATCCATGCACATTCAGCAAGTCGATGAATATGTAATACAGCTTGCAATAATACCTAAGTAATTCTTCCATTATGAACTCAATCCAATTCTGCTATTTGATTTCAGAAATGGATTTTGAACACAGGGCCTGTTTGACTAATCATATCCTCATTTTCCTATTCTTTCCTATTTAAATGCTGACTGACACAGTTCTGTTTGGGAAAGCAGTGATTTCATTATACCAACAGAGGGAACTGCCATTCCAGCAAAGTGACAAGAACCAAATTGGCCTGAAAAAAAAAAAGTATTCCTTCCTAGACTGAAGAGATCCACATGAGGAATTCAAGCAAAGTGTCACTCTCAAACAATGACGACAGGATTACAAAAATCTAATTAGCTGTTTCATTAGCTGAATCCTATCTGTGGAGACAGCAAACAATGGGTTTACAGAAGCTGTCCATCCATTTTTAATACAGGCACTGTGATGAAGATGCTAGGCCTAATATATTTTCTTCATTGCCTTTGCAGATTGAATTCAGGGAGGGATTTCAACTGCTCTGCTAGAAATAGTAAAGATTTAAAGGTGCAATGCATGTCTAGAATCACACATTGCCTGCATCCTACTGAAACAGTCATTTCCTACTTCCCTACATCATTTAATTGATTGAATTTCTTTTTCAGTCTGTTTGGACTGCACCAGAAAATCTTCAGAGCTAAATGCATCTATTCAAATCTCCTAATAAATAAGTCTAATTAAGATTAATTGAACTGTTGGAGGTAAATAAAGACAGCATCCACAAGAGACTACTAATTTTTGAATGGCTAAGTTGGAGGAGGCACCTCTTACTTCCCCTTATCAATTTCAATAATTTAATTTCCATCAAAAATTCCATTAACCCATTAATAAAATAGTTATGATGGAAGCAAGCACTAAATTTGCAGGCTGGACTAGCAGGGATATTTCACATTAATATATATTTATGTACTCACACACACACATGTATATATATATATATATATATATATATGACTGTTTTCCTCTTTTATTCAAGGCTTCAGGGTACTCCAGAACTTGCTTCATTCAGTGCAATTTGTGGTTGCAGCAGCTTTTGAGATTAACAATGTAGGCTCAAGTATTTCAGGCCAACATCTCCTGCTCCCTCAGTCAGTGCTGTTTTCTTTTCAAAGCACTTGAGTGGTGCCAATACCACCAACCAGTGAAAGATAATTCTGATATTCTAACTTAAGCCTCTTGATCCACTCACACCACAAGCAAACTAACCACTACTGTTTGAAAAGTAGGAAACAAAAACAAATAGTCTTTACATCTACAAGACAGAAAAAAAAAACAAACAGGTGAAGATACTGCTACAATCTTAATAATATCCACTTTCGTACTAGAGCAAGCCCTTCCACTTCAGAATTTAAAAGCATATTATAAAACCACAAGAGGAAGTATTTTCTCAGCTGAATATCTCTGAACATTGTTCACCTATCAGTGGAGACCATCAACTTGCCTGTTCTCTTCACACTTAACCCAGAGAGACAATGATCAACGCCACTATTTTTCCTTATATTTTTAAGCAATAAGAGAAACTCAGATACAGTAAACTGAAGATAATAGTCCAGGCTGCAGCAACACTAAGGCTACTAAGGTATTTCAAATAGATCCTGGCAGAAAAAAACAGCTACAGACCTAAAACTCCTAAAAGGAGTAATTCTGAACTAAAGCCAAATGCTTAGCTTTTCAGTAATAAAAATTCACCAAGCAACAGCAACACAGAAAGGGTTGAACAGCCTTCATTTTGATGAATTCAATGTGTATTGCTTCATTCTTTCATAAGATTCTATTATAGACATTATAGTGAACAGTTCTGTAGTAACAGCAGGACTTTACAAGTGAGACAGAACAGAATCCAGTTCAGTAACTCCTCTAGCTTTACAGTGCAACCAGAAGTGAAAACTGTTTTGGAAAGAAAAACAATCTGATAAGCCTTTCAGACAGACCAGATATTGAAAATGCATGAAATCTGAGTCTGCTTCATCCTCAAAAAAATGTATTGCAAAATTTTGCCATGCCTAAATCTTTGGCAGAGTGCTTAACAGAAACCTCTTCAATACACATATAGACTCAGTAGTGATTTATGTGCCCAGGAGTGAAATGACATACTCTCTTTTTATTTTTCAGGTTCTCAGAATCAAGCCTAAAGATAAAGGCTTTCTATGAAGATTTGGGGAGATTTATATCTTATAAAGATAATTAATAATAGAGAACACATTAAGCAATGGACTGACTGCCCATGGACTGAACAAATTGCACATTCGTGAAGCCAAGCAGAAAACAAGTAAAGGGTGTCTGTTTAGGACTTTCATGTGACATTCTCAATTTTGGTTGTCAGCTACAAAGCTTTTCCTCTTTTTTGTGCAATCATTGTCAGAAATACAGACTGGGAAGGGAACCTGAACAGATTTGGACCCTTGAAAGCAGTTCAGTAGCATTTATGAAGAAGTTTCCCTGAACTGTGAAGGGACATCTCTACATTAATATGTGTGGCTTATTAAAGCTAGTGCAATGCCACAGAAATAGTCTGAGAAAGCTGGAGCTGGGTAACACAGTGTCTTGGGTTGCAATACAGCATGTGACCAAAAGTACATATTCTATCACCATCTGTTGAAACCAGGTGGGGCAGTGATCTTTATCTCCACCTAGATGTGTGGTTTAACAGATTATAGATTCTTCCTTCTTCCCTCTGTATCCTAAGAAAGCAGGTATTGACTGGATTTGTGCAATGTCCTTCATATTAAAAAGAAGCCACAGAGACAAGGGACAAACCCATCATAGAGAGGACACAAATTATGGGTCCCAACTAAAATGAACATCACTATCTGTCAGCTTTCTTCTTGAATCTTCAGATTCAAGACCTGCTGCTTTCATTTGGGCTGATTTATTATAAGTCAATGTTGTCAGTATATTCCTCTTGTTGATGCCATTACCTGTTCAGCTGTTTGGATATTTTAAGAGGCACAGTTTTGATACCTTACAATTCAAAATAGCCAGTATATGAAGCGTTCCCAAAGACACAGCAATGTCACGTGTACATGCCCACAGAAAAGTGCAGAAACTTTTCCACGTAACCATAGAAGCTCTTCAGCAGAATACAGGAGAATATTTCTCTGTTTTACCCTATGCAGAATGCTGCACTGAAAGAATCCAAGTTCACTTGCCATGTTGTGCCATTTGTATATCCTTCATAAGATACCAGGACAGGCCCTGTGTATGTCAAAGAGATGTTACAGAAAAGTATTCTGACTTTGCAGGGGTATCTTGGTTATACAAGGCTCTCAGTAAACTAACAAAGCTGCACTGGAGAAGTGAGCAACGTCTTTCAATCATAAGTACCTTTCAGTACTTTTATCAGTCAAATTTTTCAATTATCCCCTGGGCTTTGAGTAAACGGGACAAAAGCATATTATTACTCTGTAACTCCTGAATATTTTCATCTCAGTGTTTTAGCCCTTTGGCAGTCAGTTTAAAGAAAAGTAAGGGAAGATGTTTAAAAATTAAGTGGAAAATAAAATATTGATCTACCTTGGGAAGAAGAAAAAGAAAGAAAGAAAGCCCCACTCCTTCAAATTCTGTCATCAAGCCAAGTTGGAAGTCATGAAGCATTTATAGACACAATCAGAGTTAATTTAGTTTCAGATACTCAGAAGCATATACAAATGATCCTGCAAAAAATACAGTTCCCTTTTTGCCTGTAATCATACTTTCCTGGTCCTGTACCTATCTAAAATGAAGAAATTCACTCAGTGCAAGGAAATGAACTCACAGCTGTGATTTCAGCATTCTCATCTGCTCTCATGCTAACTTCAGCCTTGGGGTCAGAAAGTATTCTTCAGTTTGTTAAAGGGAAAAGTAACAAAAAAAAATCCCCAAAGGAATCTGGCAGATTCCTTTCTGCAGAAGGTTGTTAAGAGAAGCACAGCCATCGGTCAGCATATTTGAAATGAAGATTGCAGTGGAATTACTAGTCCCCACAAATGTTTCAATTCATAATCAAATTAGCAGCTCAAGGTTTAGGGAGTGAATTAGAATAGATTGTCTGTGCAGTCTTCATAATTTTTCATTCCTTCTTTTTATTAAGGAGATAATAATTAAATGTGATTTGAAATGGTACGTAATACAGTACTGCTTAGAAATATTTCATGATTCTTAACAAGAATAATTAGATCCTCTGGTATTATTTGAAACCACACTACTATAACCTCTATTAAACTTTGGGGGGGAAAAAAGGAAAAATAAAGAAGAGAAAGTTGAATTTGTCTGTTTTATTGGAGATCAGAATGAAATTCTCTTTAAACAGATACATTCTATTTTTATTGCATTAGTTGTCTGGGGAAATCTCATTCCATACTTCCTCTACCTTTCACTAAAATAAGATTTGCTAAAGAAATTTGCCAAAGCTTCCAATGGCATTTGTTTGGTGACAAAAATGTAATGTGAAAATGAAACCTCAGGGAACTGGAGAAAATTGACAAGACCCTGAAGTAACACAGGATGGAAATGTATGATTAGTTAGCAATCTGAATCTCTTCTAGCAGTACAGAGAAGCTGAATAATTAAAACTACTCCAAAACTCTCAGATGCTGGAGTTGCTGACACAGAGGAGGGAAGGAGGGAGGACCTGCTGGCAGCAGCTCCTCTGAAATCCATGGCTGGCCATGGGCACAAGAGCAGCAGGTCTGGAGACTGCCTGGTCTTTTATGAAACATAAACAGGAAGAAAGTAGAAAGGGACACAGGAAACTATACTTATATATAAATATATGATCTAAAATCAACCCTAAACAGACCTTTTCTCTGAGATAACTAGGCCTGAAACAAACAATAGCCCATAGCTGCCATTAAAATCCTGATTTCTTCATAGACAGATCTGTATGAAGAGGTCTTTTTTCTTCTAATTTGTATGACAACATCATGCTCTTTGATAACTTTACTGAAGCTCTCATATCTGCTTCTTTTTCTTAAAAAAACGCTCCTTTATTGAATGATAAGAAGGATCACACTGAGAAAGAGACGTTGCTATTAAGATTTTTGGAAAGAAAAGTAGCAAGCCCTGAAAGTGATCCTTTTAATTCATGCTGCTAAATTGAGGATTAGCCTTCATTCTTTTTCTGTTTCTATTTCTTTCTTTCAGCTGCCATATATTCTAAAGAACACAAAACCAAAGTTAGAACTGGTCTTTTTAATAAAAAGAAACACTCTTTTACTAAGTTCTTCTATCTTTAGATGAAGAGTGACTCCCAATATCTCTCTCCATAAGAGAACAGGGCAGATGGACAGAAAGGAGAGCAATGCATATGTTTTTGTTGTAAAAATAGGGAAGTCTTAAAATATAAATGCTTAAAAGCAACATGAGGATTCATTCATGAGTTCAGGATCCATTATTTTGTTTGCCTCTAGAAAGGAGTGAAACAAAGAACACTGATGTTCTTTACTCTTACTCTTCACCACCAGAAACAGCCTGTGGATTTTTTTTTCTGTTACACAAGCATGTCAATGTCCTACTTTAGCTTTGTCAGACAGACTTACTTGCTATTACAAATGCATTCTAACAGAAATTCTGAGTCTGCATCATCAGTTATCTTTCCCTCTTTGTATATTTCCTCTCATAGACTCAGAGAATGCATAGTTTACAGCTTTTACCTTTTACTTTTGAGCTCTTTTTCCAATATTTACAAAAGAAGGTGACTAATTAAGTTTGTGGTTATTAGTTTCCCTTTTCTCTTTCTTAAAATTAATTAATAAAAATACAGTGAAGATGGCCTTTAATCTGATAGATAAAATCATAGTAAGATTCAATGATTGAAAGATAGATCATCTGTGAACAATAATCATGATCTTTCACTCCTTTATTTAGGAGATGATAATTAATTGACATAGTATGTCATACCCAGCCTAACAAGTTAAAAGTGTTTAAATTAGAAATAAGTATTTGAATTGACAATAATAGCTCCTTGACATTGTGAAGAATCAAAAATCATTAGAGCTTAATATGTGAAGGTTATTTCTTTGTGATTTGAGGTGATTTATCAGAGTCATGAAACACGTCTAAGAGATAGCCCAAGACTAAAAACACTAAGTTTGTCCCTCAGTTGTTGACTTCTGTCCTTTCCATATATTAAGCAGCAAAGACTAATGTTTTTTCTTCAAGAATTAGCACTTAAAATATTAGTGCTTTCATAATCATAATACTATCAAATATGGCCTTTTCAATTAGCCAGGCTGTGGATTAGCAGTGCTAGAGATTTAGAACTATATGAATTGACTGCATGTTAGAGTCAAATTTGATCTGACAAGGTTTAATAGCTCAGCTGTATTTCAAGGCAGAATAGCTATGGTTTTCCTAAGGTATGAAGAGCAATGAGTCAGTGAATCCTATTATTCCTGTGCTTGACCAGCATTGGTATCTCTGCATAATACTCCTAATTCTACAAAATCGAGGTGGAGACATGCCTGACCAAGGTCTACTGTCAATGTGGATCCAAGTTCTGCCTGGGATATAGCACAGCTTCAAGTTATTGACTCAGACTTGGAGGAAAATTGCTAAATTGTAGCAAAGAACTATGAGAAAGTACATTTAGATCCATACAAAGTGAAGAAGTGTGCTGGCTTTGACTGGAGTAGAGTTTTATCCACCTGATCCATGAAAACTTGGTGAAAGATTAATTACATTTACTATAGGGGTGGTGAACATTTAGTGTCTAGCAGCTTGTTCCTGTAGCTACATGATGTGTTGTATAATCCAGTAGCTGTTTGGTATTTTTAAATTATGTATCTCTTGCACATGGTTTTGTGTATGCCCAAAAGGAGCCTGAAGTGGGATGGTTGCAATATGTTTTTTTTCAGATCAGTCTGGTGTCTTTTGCACATTAAATTTGGTACTGCAAGCTCAAAGATAACTAAACAGCTCTATAGGAACATGTGAAACAATACAGTTGGACCAAGCCAACACAACAACCTGGTAAAAGAGATGGAAAATTCAGTGCAGGAATGTATAGGTACCTCATTTAAAATAAGTTCACAGTCAGAAAAGTCAATCAATGCTGAGCCTGAATAAGTAAATCCTATTATACCATATGAAGATAGGTTGACAAAGTGCCCCCTCCCCATCATGCCAGTGTTCACCATATTAATTGGCCTCTGAGGCATCTCAAATCAATCTGGTTTGTCAAATAAATATGTAGTGGAGAAAGGGTAAGAAAGCAGCTCTAAAACAAAGGTTAGTAGAGAAGGGAATGTGAACATCATTCTTCAGAATAACAGATGGACACCACATCTCAGGTAGAAAGCTTGTGGCAAAGATGACAATAGGCAGGAGACACCCACAAAGGTGCAATTTTGTCATTTACAAGCTTTGTTGTCTCTTTGTGACAGGATAGTAACACTTCTAATGGAAACTACCAGGGTACATGAATAATCTTCCAGTTCATCAAGGAATGGTTTCAAGTGGAGATTTGATTAATTTGTTTTTCAAAAGCTATTTCTTATTGGGGTTGATTTTCTGTTCAGGAGAATACTTGCATCTGACTCTAGTTAAGTAATGAATATTTGCATTTTTCAAAGCTGAGCATGGTATTATGACCAAAGAGATTCCCGTTGAAATTCATCAGAAATTTAAGACTAGTTCTACTTTCAAAACTTGCCCTTATGGATCTTAAAAATAAGACAATTTGTTCTAAAGACAAAGCCACAGTCTTTCCTCTGACTGCAGTCAGAGATTTGACATTATTCTAGGGAGAGTTCTTTGATAAAGATTCATTTTTTAATCTGCAGTGGAAGAATAAACGCAGACAGATCAGTAAATAGATTTTTAGGCTGTATTTAAATTACATATTTATTTTGTTCCTCAGAGATTGAAATGGCTTGCTTGGAGATGTTCCAGTATGTTATGCAAATTTATTTTTAATGTATTTTATGTAATAGCAGAACAATGGATATAAGAGATGGAAAAGACCTATTGGGCCATTGCATCTATTTTTCTGCTCAGACAGGATTGTTTCTATAAAAGTTACTGGTCATGGGCAAAGTAAATCAAATGAGATTTGAATAATTCTTTTTCTGAGTATACCAGCTTCTGGTCATGATCTCTCCATTTAAGGTCAGAAAATAGTTACCATTCAATCAAGAGAATAATTTCCCACCCTTCCTATTTTATTTTTTTTTCCTTTTTTATAGTCTGTTATTTATCTGAGTCTATATTTGAGTCACATTGATGAAGAAAGAATATATTTAGAGCTGACTGTAAATCAGCAAAGAATTTCATGTGTAAAAGAAGCAGGAGAACAGTGAGGAACAAAGTATATTTGTTTGCCAGTTGCTGCATACAATTGAGTTTTAATTGATTTCAAGCTTAATTCTTTAGTTAAATAAAGTGCCATTTAGCCTGCTACACCCTTGCCAGCACTTACTTTGAGAATATTACTATTCTCAAACCCCTTCAGTGCAAGTAAGCTGGAAATAAAGGTGTGCTGAGTAAGGTTTTTGGGCTTTGCCATCAGCAGTGTTACATTTTAAAGCAGAAGTGGAAGGAAGAGGAATATTATAACGACTCAGAGTGCTCAAATGCAGTGCTTTGTCTTAATAGAAAGTTCTCCAGCTGTACCAAGACCAGGTGTTCTGGGCACCACAGAAACTCACAAAACATCTGTTATCAGTGGGCTGTTTAGCACCCTTGAATGATCTGTGGACCAGGGAAATTCCCTATCTGCAAGTCTGTATATGAACTCTAATCTCAGAGGCTGTATCCACACTACTGAATTAAGCCCAGAATTGTCACCAGACCAACAGCCACAAAACAGACCATTCCCATGGCAGTAAATTAGTCTTGGGTGGCTATATCCACATTGCTTACTGCTGTAGTCCCCATAATGTTCTGCCTTCTCCTACCAAAAGTCTTCAAACTTATGTTATTCTCATTGAAATTATTGCCAGAACTCTCCTACTCTTCCTGAAGCCCTTTTTTTTTTTCATATCCACATTGAATCAATCTCCTTCTATAGACAGTACAATTAATGAACTGTAATGTGCAATACTCTATTTACTTATTACCCATTAAGTTACTTTCACTCATCCACCAAATACATAAAAAAAGCCCTGCATAAATATCCACAACATTAAAATAGATTTAAAAGGCCATATTAATTGCTATAAAAAAGTGGTACAAAAACCTACTAAAAAATGCATGCAGCAGAACCATTGAGAGCACCAGGTGTCAGCACAAGGGCTTTTTGGGTCAAATTATGCATTTCTTTAAAGTAAATGAGGAATTTTATTGCATAATTAACTCTTGTGTTGTTTGAGTGGTATTTAAAACTGGAAGTTTATTTGGAAAAAGAGTTTGAAGATTTTATTACCAGATGAATATTTAGTCTGAGTGACATGACTGGTTATTCAAGGGCTACAACAATTCTTATCCACTTGGCACAACAATCTCAATCTTCTCATTAGTAGTACAAAAAAAATTAACCTTATTCATATGACTGTTTCTAAAATTTATCAACCTGATGAAACATGCTGATGTCTTTTCCATAGATCCTTAAAACCCATCCATGGTACATTGTTCTTGCATTCACAAGTTCTCACATCTAAGTTTTACTTTGGTGTATCATATAAAAGCAATACTGCTTCTCACTGATTTTTAAATTATTTCTCTAGAGTGTTTTTCACATTTTGTGAAATTGTAATAGAGTTCAAAGAGTTCTGCTTCTAGTGCTGGTATTTGTAACCTTTTGGGTTTCAGTTGTTTCCCATTTACTAACATTCTTTTTACAATAAATGAAGTAAAATTAAGGTAAGCGAGGAGCTGCATTGTGTGTAATTTTCAGGTTGTGATCCCCAGAGATAGAATGGTATCTTGATATCCATAGTGTGAAATACTGGTTACAAGCAATGTCTTTATTATTATCCACTGCAATTTAGGATCTTCTTCCATTTATTCTTGTAAGAATTGGAAACAATTATTTGGCTGTTGACAACAGAAAAGAACAGTATTTGTATCAATAGCCATTTTGGATATTGTCATAAAAATGTACATACCTGGCTTTATTCCAAAGTAAGTACTGATTTGTACTTATGTTTAAAACATCCACCCCAATCAATGACACTTTTTTCTCTAACTGCATGAAATTTAAGAGCAGAACCCCTATCACACAAGACAGTAAACTGAGTTGTAAAGACCTTCTTATTTCCAGAGATACAGCTGATTCCTGGCCACTGCAGTGAATGTCTGAGGACAGGTTATATTTTTTACTAGGACATTTTTAACAAAAGTTTAAACTACAAGAGTTGCAATAGCATAAAATAGGTGTCCTTCATATCTTAAAATATTATTATAGATTGCTTACTACCTGATTACAAATCAGAGAATCACAGAATATCCTGAGTTGGAAGGCACATACAAGCATCCAAGAGAGTCAACATCTCCTCTCAGTTCAGTATCATCAGTTAAAAATCATGCAAAAAGTTGCAAAAAGACAAAAATTCTAGTAGAACACCAAAATGGAATCCCATAAACTCCCCTTCCTCACTTCCCCCACTTTTATTCCTACGGAATGGATGTCCCACACCAAAATTTTTTACTTCCTGTGGATACTTTGCATTCTTAGCCCTGCTCTTCATAAATGAGTCATGTAACACACAGCAATTCCACTTACAGCTTGAGTTAGTGATAGTCTTAACAACTACAGTTTACACATCATTCCCAATAGTATTTTAGGCCTCTTAGAATAGTAGCTGTTATCATCACTTAGGAGGGATCTGTTAATACCTCGTTTTAATGCACACTTTCAACATATTTATGTATTATGAATTAAAGTTAAAACATTTCTGTGTGTCTCAAGCAGAATGATTTTGTTCCCTCAACTGACATGCCCAAATGTTTTTGCAATCCATAGAAAATGGCAAGTACTATACAAAAGCAGCTGAGAAAATGTTAAACATTTAGGAGCAATAGGAGGTAACAAGGGAAGCATAGATAGGGCCAAATGTTAAGCATAAGAGGTTCCTATTTCTGTCTAGATATTAGGATTTCTTTTAAATTCATGTCTCAAATTGTAACCTCCTCTTCACAAACTGCTTTCTCTTTAAGAAAAAATTGAAAGAATCATGATACATCAGTTTAATCTGAGTTTCCATCAGAAAAAAAATGGAGATCTTGACCTGATTTTTTTCCCTCAGAGTCCTTCAAAGAACCCTGCATCATTTAAAAAAAATTAGGTTGCAGAAGAGTTTAGACAATGGTTTAATAGTAAAGCTGGGCCATGGAATAAGAGAAGTCAAAGCACAGGGATAGGAGAAACAGGCAGAATACATTCTACTTCTGTAGTTAAGATACTGCTGTGGGAAGGGGCATTTTCTCTGTAGAGCTTAAAAAATACAAAGGCAATCAAAGGTTAGGATGGAAACCCAAATATTGGAAATATAAATTTTCACGTAAATTGGGTACTCTTTACCCCATACCTGAATAAAGGACTGGAAATGCCTTGTGCTTTAAAGAACTTAATAAAAAAAAAAAAACACTTAATGAAGAAGGGAATAAATTCTGTGAGAAATCAGCACCTCCAGTTTAGCTGATTGCTAATCTCTTTTAGAATTAGGTGTTTACATCTGTTTGGCAGTTTCTACACTGCACTGTCCCTGACCTTGGACGTTTCTTCTCTGGCTTGGCAAGTTCTGCTGTTGTGTAGGCACATCTGAAGGTGAATCATTGCTGTTCTTGTGTCAGTGCTTCAAGGAAGCAGCTCAAACTTGAGAATTAGAGGCAGCTTGGGCTAGGATTATATGAGAGGTGGGAATGGGGACTTCATAATGACTAAGGAAAAGCATTTGGCTGTAGTCACTCAAGCATGTAGGTACTGGTGAGATGGGCTAGAATAACCCATTTGCAGAGACATTATTCACAATTTATTGCCATTCTGACTCAGCAATGTCCTCACCACAAAATGACAGCAATACATTTCTTAGAGGGACATAGAGAGAAAGAAAACTGGTGAATAAATCTCAAGCCAGCAGTGATCAAATCTGCCACAATTAGGGAAAACTGAACCCATACATTGATGTAAAAGGATGTTAGAGAATATAGAAGTAAAATATTGGATTTTTAAAAAGTCTCAAATATATAAAAGTTCAACACAGAAATATTCCTAATGTTGCTCTATGTAGCTACCATACAGCACACTTCCCAAAATTTCCTTCTGTTTTCTTTTGCATTGACAGGATGCACCTGGATTTTGCACACTGAAAAGAAAGTTAAAATTTACCTGCAGTGTTGGCTTCTTCAAAGAACAGTTTTAGACTAAGAACTTTGAAAACAGTATGCCTGTCTGGCAGTAAAAATTTAATCTTTTATGTACTTCCAAAGTGAAAATATCAGTGATATTTAGGGGAAAATTTCTTCTCTGCGCCATCAGAACAGATGCCAAGCAGAATACATTGACTAAATTTGGGGTTTTTTGTTTGCTTGAGAAACACACTTTTATGGTACATAATTACCTATACAATACAGTATATGATAATTAGGTTGCTCAAAAGAAAGCTTGAGTATATGCAAGAATTGAGGAGTGATTTAACACATAATGCACAAAAATACATAATACATAAACTAGATACTAGATTTAGCTCGTTTAAGTACCCAAAGTAGAAGCATGACTATATTTAAATGTGCTTTTTTTTCTTCTGTTTTATGCTCACATTAACTGCCCTTGCTCTAATATTTGAATACCTTTGAATAGTGCATTCGATGGTATGACTAGTATTTGTAGTGCCTTCCTCTTCTCATTCTTTTTCCCAAGGGTAGAATTGTATTTGGTGGGGTTTTATTTCTCACAGTTTTGTTTTTTTAGTTGCCAGTCAATGCATAATCATCTCTTAGCATCTTGTCTACAAAGATGCCATCATGCTTTTCTTCTTAAAGAAGATAATTCTGCTCAGGCTTACAGAAAGTTCCTCTGCAAATTGTACATATGGAATGGCTAAACAAGAAGGAAACTGGCAGTTCCCATTCACATCAATGATAAAGACACATCACATTGGACAGCACCTCACTTAATGGGGTACAGCCAAGAGTAGAGAAAGATGTACCAAGGTCTTGTTGTCTTAATATACTTAATGCACTTAATAACAACCTAAAATTATGATAATCTGCTGTTTACCACTTAACATCTGCTATTCTTCCTGTTTATCAGAAAGGATAACATGGTCATGGTAGCACTATTAAAGTTGGGGTGGATTTGTGTGTGTGTGTATTTCTGTGCTTGATATACAATAGATAGCTAAGAAACCCAAAATATATTCGAGTTTCCTGTTCTTTGCCTATCAGAGTCTAAGAATGAATTGAAAAAAGGCACTACTTTAGTTAGAAATAGAGCAAAAATGCTTTTTCTAAAAAATATGTGAAATTTTAAGCTATAAATGACTGATTGTGGCCTGTTATGGACAAGCTCATTTGGGTATATGGCTCATCAAGATGAATATCTTTTCAAGATAGGAGGCAAGATGACAAAGCAAATATATATTCATAAGAGGAATGGAGGGAAAAAACCTAGGGCACAGTGCTGTAACAGAGAAGAGATGTGAGAAATCGGAAGGTGTACATTAACAATTCCTATCTGATGTATATATTAAAACTTGCATATAAAAATGTACTCAGGTGAGAATTCATTGATTTTATATCTCACAGAGAAACCACAATAAAGTCCTTCAGATATCACGATGCACTAGGCCAATAAAATCTTGTATCTATGAAATTGTCAGTCAAGAGACACAGAAACATGTTCTTCCAGCATCACAGCTTAGCAAACAAATATTTAATATTTGGCAGCTAAAGATGGAGAGCAAAGGGGAGCTCCAGCCCTGCTCTCCACCTCAGGGATGACATTGCATCACAGACTTATGGTCACATGAACAATGCATTGCTATGATCTGTTCTTCTGTAGAATGCCTAAACTGACAAAGTTATACACCATTTCAGTATATCCTCTCATAATGATGTCCATTGATGCATGAATACTGTAACTGTTTACATATTTTCATCTGAGAGAATTATTAGTAATGCCTTAGTACCTTGAAATGAACTGGGGATCTATACATAGTCACATCTATATTGGTGATTTCAATGCAGTGTGAAAGGGCAATCCCCTGATTGGAAAATCAGCAGGAAAGGAAAAATTTAATGGCCAAACACATGGAGAATTAGAATCCATTTCCAGGAAGTTACATCTACTCTGTGCTTTCCTCAAATCCTAGAACTATCATTAATAGCCTGGCTGTTCAGTGTTGCCATTGTGCAATATTGCAAATGACAATTGAGCACTATTGATTTACCATCAATTCCTTTCTTTTCAGCTCAGCTCAGGCACAGCTGAGAAACTGCTGACAGGTTGTGGATTTGCCAGAGCCTCTGTTGATGGCCGAGTTCCTTAATCCACTTTGCTGTGTGGCCTGAAACTCTCAAAGATAAATTGACTTTGACACACAAGCTTTCAGCTTGCCATCAGCCTGCACTCTCCTGGTGGAATATGCTTCATGTGATCACTTCTGGTGATCAGGTTCTCTGTAACACGAAAGGCACTGCTGATTTTAATTCTGCAGCTGCAGGAAGTTGCCAGTTTTGTGAACTTCACTTGTTTTCCCCAGCTTTGATACCTTCCCATGGTTAGGTGGGATCTTTGAGCAGAATGGAGGCTGAAAGAGGAGTGCACAGGGTATCTGGGGAAGAAGGGAGGCACAGCACAGGCAGCTAAACCAGGGCAAAAGGGGAGGGAGGAGATGAATAACAGCAGAGGTTAGTGCTGCTGACCATCATAGGGAAGGAGACATGCTTGCTCCTAGCACAACTAGCACATCTGGATCTGGTGGTAAGCAAAACCAAATAGTAAACGTTAACACTAATGAAATATTTTATAATCAGAATTGTCTGAAAAAGTTCAACTTCCATTTAAAGGGGGTCAATCTGAACATTTTTTAGATTTACATTCATTTTTAAAGGCACTGAGTGACATTTTGCTTTCACAAAGTCATAGAGAATTATTACTCCAGATTTCAGTTCATAAACAACATCATTCATGATTCACATTTGCTTTTTCTCCTTCAGAGGAAACTTTTATTATCTACCATAGAAAGTACATTTTATCTCCTACATGAGCTAAAAGAGAACACAAATCTAGCAAGTTAGTTTCCCTTCTGAAATGGATAAAGACAGTTAATGTGTGGCATTACCCATTTCTAAAATGTGAATTATTTATAGATGTTATGTTTAAATATGACCAAGCTATGTCTCGTGTATTGAAACACAGAATCTTTTACATGTTTTTCACCTGTCAATTTTGTAAGTAAACCCTGAGAACAGAATTTTGTGTAACTGCAATTTTATAGGCAATTTAAAACTTTGCAGTTGAATAAAGAAAGTTTGATAATTCACCTTTAGTCTCAGCATTATTCTGTGAATTCACAAATCAGTATGATAAAACAAACTTTACAGTAACTAAAATGTAGCAACTCCAAGATCAATCCATAAAGTAATGTAAGGCACCATGAGTAAATTTGATTCTAACCCTCCCTAGGTTTACTCACATAATTCTCTTTATACCTTGAAAGTAATACTGCTGACTCCAAGGTGAAAACCCAGCCCTTGTTAAGACACTGGCAAAGCTCCCACTGATTATAGCACAGACAGAATTTACCTACTATGTGAAAACTAAATACATGAGTAAGCCTTTGCTGGATAAGCACCTTCGACTCACTTTTGCCATCGGGTACTGACACAGGAGCAGGGCACACCGTGTCCCTTACAGCTGGGTGGCAGCATGTTCCCACAGACTGATTGCCTTTTCAGCCAAGAAACTCCAGAAACTTTGATTCATTCTCTGGGATGCACACTCACATTTTCCACTCCATTGTTCTCCAATATCTGTCCACAGAGCTCACAGCTGAACTCTGCCTTGTAATCACACAAAAGGTATATGGCATAGGTGCTGTTGACTATTAATTTAGTGCTAACAAACATCTATTTACTGATTCTGGTCTTGAAACTAAAAAGAGAACAGATGAAGAAATGCTTAGAGAAATACCTCTTCTCCTTTGGTTTTCACTGTGCATTCAGCTCAGACCCATCCAACTCCATAGGTGAGGCAAGGTGAAGCTGGAGGTTTGGCTGAGTGCATAAAGACTGACATAATTTCATTATCCCCAATGGCCCTCACCTGGCCATGACCACCCTATTTTAAAGAAGCTCATGTGAGGTACTGCATGCTTCTCCAACTGGCTGCACTGAAGTAAAGCCATTTATTTTTAACATAAACTTAATTTAAATAATAAATTGCAACTTTTTATCTGTATTTCTAGCATCATAGCCATTCCTAGGTTTTTTGAAGTGCATTTGCTAGGTGTTACAAGTTACTAAGTTTTGTACAGTCGCTTTGCAATCAAAAGCAGATGGCTTGCTGAACAGTGACTTACCCAAAAAACAAATATTCACATCTCCTGCTGATAATCTAGGAGGAAAGATATCAGCTAAATGTTTGATCTGAAGTTATTTTTGTCCCATTTTAATCCCCTCAACTGGCTGCCACTCAAGTTTATCTCAATAAAGGAGAGGAAAAAGAGAAATAGAGAAATGTCTTTCTGCCTCTTTAATAAGCTGAAAGAAAAATCTTTGGAGCATTATACAAGGCTAGAGAAGAAAAGGGGGAAAAATTAAACCATGATTGTTTTTGAAGAAGAATCTCAGTGAAGATGCAGTGCCTTTGGAAACAGAGTTCATAGCTTAGAGAGTTGAAAGGAGTTTTGTTATCAGTGGAGTGCTGAGAGACCAATGCACACAAGTATTCAATTAAAAAGAATGGAGGTGAATGGCTGGAGAATTTGTGTCTCTGTATGTCTCTGTTTTGCTTTTAAATCGAAGGTGAGATTGCATTTCACAGAAGCCAGTGCATTTATTGATCCTCTACACAATTCACAGGGGCAGCTTGGTGGCAACCTGTGTAAGAAGGTGATTATGGAATATTTCACCCCCTTTTCCTCTACTACTATGAGATATCAAATATGCCATAACCTGACAGCTACTGTGTGCAAAAATAAAATCACGTTTTTCACTAATATTTCACTTGATGTGATTTGTGAATGTCACACGCACAAAACTATTTTTTTTTTCCTAATATGAGATTCTAGTCATATAAAATCATAAAACACGTAGGCATGCAAAACAAACTTTTTTAACTGAATTTTTTTTAGTTGATGTTTACCTTTTCAAAAACTTACCCCAAGCATAAAGAAAAGAGAGTAGTATCTCTTCTAAGGGTACCTCCAGTGCCATGCACTGAAGAATTGAAAATAATGGACTGACAAGAAATTATGCCTTCTTTCTTGGGCATCCTGCTCCTACTACTTTGTAAGAGGAAGAACAAAGAGGAGCAGTGGGATATGGATTAGGAATTTTTGCCTAAGTAGAAAGGAGTTTTTATTTATTTAATTTTTTTTAAATTATAAACAATTCAGTAATTTAAAGCAGTTGATCAAGGGGTTAGGTCCAAGTTGCTGTGGTTTACTAGACAGAATTTTCTTGTGCATTATATAGATATTTGCATGAAGAAATGCCTCCTGATAAGCTAAAACTGAAAATTCACTAAGAGGAATATTTTTACAAATGGCTTGAATTTGCTTATCTTTGACATAAAAATGCTTCCCTTTTCTAATTCTTGCAGCTACAAGTGATTAGGGAAAAAGAGTCCAAAAATGGGCTGATACTGTCTTTGTAACAATTGCCCTGTATTTGCAGTGTATAAAATAATGCGTAGGAGTTGTCTGATAAATTACATTAATAAATTTGCTGTCTAGTTGAGCCATATGCTTGGCATTTCCTTTTTCACCCAGCTGTCCTGGACAGTGAAATTTATTCGTGTTTCTGAGAAAGTTTTCATCTTTTATTACCATAGATACATAGATATTTAGGTAGGAGCATTCAGTTCAGATCATAGCACTGAAAGATGAGGATAGATTTCCTAACTGAAGGGACTTTTTAACTTTCACATTACCAAGGGTTCTTTAATGTAGGATTCCTTTTTTTGTTCCATTCAAAAATTTATGCAGTATAGAAGTTTAGCTAACAAATTGCTTCCACTTGTTTGCTTTCATGGTCTGAATGTCCTCATTTAATTTTGTACTAATGCACTCTTAAAAGTGATATTTTGGATTAGGAAAATTATTGTGCTCCAGTGGCATCCAACACAATTTTCTATGTATTGGAAGCTATCCTTCATCAGCTTACATAAATCATTCTTATACTTGAACTTTGGCAATGCTGGTGCACATCAGTGTTGTTTTATGCATCAGTTGTTTTTCTTGGGTTTTATTCTCCAGTATTAGTATTAGTATTAGTATTAGTAATGTTCTTATTTCAAATCTTGGGTTTTACCTTTTTCTTCCAATTCTCTTCCCCATCCCACTGGATATGGTGGGGATTGAGGAAGTGGCTGCCTGGTACTTAGTTGTCAGTTGGGGTTAAACCATGGAATTTTGTTTGGTTTCGGAAAAATTAGAGAAAAGGCAGAAGGAAAATTATCACCCCCATTCTTGTGCATGTGTATAAATATACTGTACTCTTATGAGGGCTCTGCCACATATTCCTGAAATTACCAGGAAAAAACTGCCAAGTGATATTTCCCCAATATATTTTCTTCGGAATAGTTTTGTTTTGTTTTTCTTGATTTAGTTTTCTGACATCAGCTTCTCCCTTAAAACTCTATGAATCACTTTCTTCCTATTCTTTCAATCCATTTTAAGCAGTTCATGATTCAGGTACTAGCTCTGAACCCAACAGGAGATTTTTGAGAGAGTCTCAGTTCACTGAGTGCTGAATGAAAAAATGTCTCTCCCATCACCACTTTTTTTTTAATTTGTTTGTTTGAAACAAATGTGTCATATTAGTGTTCTGCCTGGAGAAGCCTAATGTACCTTGAAATAAGTTTTATTATGATGAAGTAATGAATTGAAGTTAGAATGTTTCTGCAGGCCAGGGAAGTTTATAGAGGTTAGTACATCATGAAGAAGAAAGTGTAAAATAAAGGCATAAATCTCAGGGGCATATAGATACTGCTTCTGCTAAAAGTGCAAGGATTTTTATAGTAAAAAGCCCCTCAAAATTAAAATAAGTCCTATGCCTCTGCTTCTAGCAGCTAGCAAGTATTCCTTCAGTTTCTATGGCAATATTTACTGTTAAGAATATAACTAATCTGTTTTTGGCTCCCTAGCACAGATTCCAAACTTGCTATTGAATCATAAACTAATTTCCCACTGCTTATTATTTAAACACTTTGCCCTCCTTTCTAAGAATGGGGACACCGTTCTTCCTGTGACTAAATAGGAGACAGAAAAAGGGAAATTTTGCTGCATACTATGCTCTAAAAATCGAATAATCCTCTCTGAGGCAATGCACCTAAATTCCTCATCTCTGAGACACAGAAAAATATTAAGAGGAGCTGTTACCAAACTCACTATTAAATCACCTTGATTCTGACATAATGGGTTTAATATTTTCTTTCCTTGCCATAATCCGTGGAGGGGTTCAAGTAAACGATCTTGGGTTCATCCGGTAAAGCTGTGGTCATGGGCATAAACTCATGGCAAAATCTTAAATAGTGATGGCCATGTCTGACCCAGCCATGTTTTTACAGATATGCTTTTGTAGCTTAGAAAACATAATGCAATTCCAAAAATAACAGCCAGGGGATTTTTTTACAGTTAACTGCTTACAAATCAAAACAATTGTAAATTTTATGCAGCCCTAAAGTAAAAAAAAAACCAACAAGTGGATATGCACAACAAAGAATGAAATATTACAGACAAAACAAGAAATCATTAAAACATCAAGGGACATCAAATGATCAAGACTGATGCTTCCCTACATACAGAGAAAATATATTAAGCCACAGAACAGAATGGCACTTGCACTTCTCATTTTAATTGTTCTTAAGAGAATTATGGCTCATGAAACCCTTCTGGATGTATTTGCTTTCTAATTTATGAAAACATGCCTACATGAGGTAACTTCCTAGTGTATTCATCCGTGTGACACAAAATTCATCTTTCCTCTGTTCCTACTTTCTTGGTTTTTAATTTTTTTATTTAGTACCTGAATTAATCCAGGTCATCTCCACTCATTCCACATATGGATGCTGTGGATTTGTGTTTAGCAATCCAAAGTTCCTCTGTTTCTTCTACTTTCCACATCTACATGTGTGACTGGCAAAATATAACCATCTGTATAAATTCTGAGCAATACCACCTCACAGTTTGTCCTATTTGAAAATTTGAATTGGTCACCTAAAAGCAGCATCCTCTTGCCTCTTGAGAAGTCAACAGTGGACACAAATTCTAAAGTAAACAATAATGAAGACTGAAATATTTATGTGCTTACTAATATGGATGGCACCAGGATGTGTATTTTATGCCTATGTTAACTGGAGGATTTGGGGCATGCCGCTTTTCTTTGGACCAGGTGTTCTCAAAATTTACAAGGAGTTCACCAGAGCTGCAGCTAGCAAGCAGCAGGCTCTGCTTGAAGGCTCATTTACCCCTACACACAGTTGTTAATGTTTACCATTTGAGGTTTGCTTTTGTTTTGTTTTCCTGTGGTAAATAAAAGCTAGAAAACGGTCTCAGGAAAAAAACTCACATGATTCAAAAGCCACAGTCAAATATGCATTTTATTTTAGAGGGTCTCTGTCCAGTCTTCTTATATTAAATACTGAATTGTGTAGCCCAATAGAGCTTTAAGCTGCAGTAATTGACCTCAAATGAAGACCTTGCTCCTCTGGAACTTTTAAAACCACAAATCTTGCTTAAATGTGTTTTTGCATAGTTTGTAGCATTGTTATAGGTTGGTCAGAATCTTGTCTGTGAATAATGTTATCCAATATAAACATATGACAAATGAAATATTTCTATTAATTCAAAAGCACAAACTTTGGGGAAAAAATGGTTGTTGAATTGAAATTCTTGTAAACATATTATAAGAAGATACTTCTCACAAAAAGCATGCCTATGGAGAGAGGCACTTGTCTGTCTTTTCACTTGTGGCCCTACTGCTAAAGTCCAAAATATTTGTCAAATACAGATTCAGCTCTTTTCTACTGACAGCTGTCTGCAGTTCAGTTAATGCACTAAAAGGAGCTGAGTTTTTTTCTGATTTTGCCTGAACTAGGTGAACTGAACAAATTGATAGGTGCTGTTAACTGACTAAAGGTTTGGTTTACATCAAAGCAGCTAATAGAGTCTTTTCCTTCTGTCTGAACGGAAAAATGTGAAAGAAGGAATCCTGCTCTGCTTGGGTGAAGTGCCAATTAAGTCAGTGGAAAAGTAGACATTTATGGCAGTTTGGCCACAAGCACAGTATTTCCTCAGAGCTGCAGTTCAGCAGCCTTGTACTCTGCCTTTAAAAGGCCTTGGTTTAGCACTCTCTTTTCAGTGAGAAGAGGTTTCTCTGTGCTATATTTCTGAAGGCAACAAGCTTTTCTTTTTTGCAGATGAGGGGTGAATGAAGTGTGAAAAAGGGAGACAAACTATGTTGCAGAGGAACAGGGAGGTATTCTCTTTAAGAATTCCCCAAATCACATGAAACCAGATCTAGTAGCCAGCAGTGATATGCAGCATTTCAGCATCTTCTACTACCATGGCAGTGTGCTGAAAATGAAGTGTGCTTTAACTGGAAAGGTGTAGATACCTAAAATAACAGCTTATGCCTTGTCTGGCCATCACAGAAAGGCTTCTCTTGAATTTTTCATATGAATTGCCCACACTTTCTCCAGAGTGAGTTAAACAGTAGTAGCAAAGTGCAGCTGACTGCAGCAGAGGGAGAGCAGAAGCTCTGTCATTACTTTGCAGACAGTGCTTGCAGTGCTCCTAAGCAAAGAGTAGGTATAATTATCAGGACAGCCTTTTACTTTCTGTAATTAAGCACACTGACCTGCTAGGAAAACCAACACCCTTTTATCTAGAACTCAAACAAAACACATCTCATAAAATGATATTACTCAGACATAGATATCTTCCTCAGGAAGGGGAGGTCAAACCTGACTCCCCTCTTAGAAGAGGAAGTGGCCAAGAATAAACCTGCTTGCAGTTACTGCATCAGCTACTATGAATTACATTTATTAATTCTGTCCAAAGACTTGATGGGTGTCAGAAAGAAATAGACATAAATCCTACATATTTATGTCACAGAAATATAAGGGGTCTGATTTTCACACTAATCTTGTGTAAGTACTTCTGGGCTGATTTTATTGGATTAATTTCTGGTTTGCTTCAAGAGTAAGAGAAATCAGAATCAGGCTCGTGAAGAATTTCTACCTGTTCTCACTAAGCTGCAAAGAGGATGGCTCTGACTGCAAGTCAAATGGGGAAGCATGAATGAATTAACATCAAAACATTTTTCTTTCTTCTTTTCTAACTGAAATTGCTTTCAGCCTGCTGAATTTCTGATGCATCCTCTGGTGATCACTCCCTCAGTCTCCCATCCCCTCTTTGCTCTCTCGCCTGCTCAGCTCTGATGATAATGCACCATGCAGAGGTATAAGCCATATTTTTAGATGCACAGACATTATAATTGATTTTTCCCCTTCAGTTCCTGTGAGGAGTAACTGGATACTTTGTCACTTTTAAGTCCAGAAGCTTGCTTTACCTCTACCCATTTCATCATAGCCCAGCGAGGATTAAGTGAAAGGGATATATGAGTCCCTCCTGCTGAGCCAACAGGCCAGCTTTTAATTGGCTCTTATGAATCACTTCCAAGACGTTTGAAATTGTAGAAAAAGTCTAAAATAATTCAAAGGGGATGTTGGTTGGTTTTTTTGTCTTGTTAGTTTTTTTTTTTAAAAAGCATTTTACAAATGTACTTAGTTGTATCTTAGAGTTCTATTTTCGCAGATAAAGTCTTTAAATCCTTGAACGAATGTTTCTGGTTAATGAGCACAGAGGAATTATTGTCTATTAAAACATTAAAACACTGTAGACAGAGTAAACCCTTAATATTTTGTTAAAGGCAATATGAAAATGAGACCTAATTGCTATTGCATAGTACCAAAATTGATTTTGTAGTACTTTGAATTAACAGTCAAGTCACAAGTCTGTTGGCAGTGCTCCTGCACTTAGTAGGAGAAAGTTTTCATGCCATAAAATATAACTTCCCTGGGAGTACATGCCACATGTCCTATATTCTAGCTAGAAGACGATCAGACTTTTTTTTTTTTTTCTGCAAGATGATAAAACTGCTAATGGAAACTCTGTGAATAGAATGGCAAAGAGCACTGCTCCATCTAAGCTATTTCATTCCTCCTTGTCTTTTTTTCTTGCATAATAGAAAATGTTCCTTACCACTTCACTGTGTTACTCTAACATAACATGCATATTGCCATTGCTTTAATGCAACAATACATTATATATTTTTAAAATCTGTTGGGTTTTTTTGTTTTTAGCTTGAACAGTTATCCAATGTCAGATAGAAAAATCATATATGATACTTTTTAAAAAAATAATCCTAGGAATTTCTTGATATTTTTTCTTTTTACTGATTAATTTGAATTTTCCTAATGAGTCATGTAAAAGTCCAAACTCAAGTGACTGTGCATGTTGAAACAAGTCTTCTAGTGGGATTGCAACTCGTGCTCCCAAATGCAACAGAGACTTCAGAAAGAAATGCAGTTATGAAGCGTGAAAGCTACAGCTTACAAACTCTGATTTCTCCTGGTGTGAGTCTTCTGTTATTTGTTTTCCATAAGAACATTACATGTAAAGCAACTGAGACTTGAGAACTTAAATGCTTCTACTTAAGCCACACCAGCTGCAAGTCTAAGCAATGGAATGAAGCACTGGAAGGAAATTGCCTCTATGTAATGCAGAACATCTTTACAATAGAAATGTCATTTCTGTCTACTTAATAAGCTCAGTTTCTTGTCAAAGGACTCTTCATGTCTCTGTAGCACCAGGAGGTTTTCTACTTGCTTTCTCAGTCATTCTTAGGCAGAATATGACTCCTTCTGTCTGAAAAAAGTACCTACTCATAAAAATTTAAAAGTGTGCTAGTAGGAAAATATGGAGAAACATGGAAATTATGGTGTGAGCATTGGGCTCCAAGAATCTTAGCTTAAGAAATTGCATTCACCTAGTGTAGATATATATCTATATAAAATATATATTTATAATATAAACATAAAATGGACTATTACTGTTTTGTTGTTTTGGTTTTTGGTTTTTTGGTTTTGTTTTGTTTTGTTTTTGTTTTTGTTTTTTGTGGTGGACAATTAGCTTTCTAAACCCTTATTTACATTAGTACTATCATATGTGTTATAACTTTTTACCAATTAAAAAATAATGTGGTTATCAATGGGGAAAGGAAAGGGAAGAGAGCATGAGGACATCTATCAGTAAAGTATTTTTTTAAATTTTATTTAAAACAAAAGGGAACTACTGAGTTTACTGAAACAATGGCATCTCAGGTTGAAAAAGAAAAAAAAGTATTTCTTATTTCCCAAAATATTTTGTATACAACAACACATATTAATAAGATTTGAAAGTTTGAAATTGTTTTCTTGACATGAAACTCTTTGTCAAAACTATTAACTTTAAAACCCAACCAATCAAAAATTCCAAGCTAGACCTGATAAACTTGCATAAGGTGAGTGAGAGGTAGTGCCAGAAGGCTAGCAAGGATAAAGATTTAGCTGACTAAAGAAAAATCTTAACTTGTGAAGTAAGAAACACAATCCAAAATTTTGTATGTTTCTGTATATTCTCAGAAAATTACTCCAAAAACTGATATGCTCGGTCTCCAAATATGAACAAAAATATCAGGAATAAATGTAAAGCCAACTTTATCTCACACAGACATCTTTTTTTAATTTCTTCCTCTTCTTCAGACAGGAAGAACAACTCACCATTACTATTTTTGCTATTTGAACTCAGCTGTACCCAGACAATTTGTTTAGGAGACTACAGCATTCAGTGAGCAAAGATTGAGCCAACACTTTCCTGGCTGCTGCCAATTATGTTAAGAATACAAGTCTTTCTACAGGTCACTGAATGATGCAACCATCACAATATAACAAAAAACTTAATCTTGGACATTTTTCAAAAAATCATGGGTCTTGATGAGTACAAAATCCCTGGGCTGAACAGCATGACAGAAGAAATGGAAAAGAAAAAAACTGAGGGCTGATGCTTTCAATGATATATATATATTTTTTTTAATTATTCTGTTAGTAGTCTGTGACTTGTTTTTGGCCATGGAATGAGCTATAAAGAATTCAATCAGGAAAGCTCTAACTATAGATCTAAGCTTATATGTTTTTAATTATTGTATGCAGTGTGTAAAAATATGTTTCTTTACCACAGCATAAAACTGAAGATCACCTTGCTAAAAATACCAATTTCTACAGAGAAATAAATACACTTGTGGTTTTGAAACTATCATCCAGCTAGCAGTATCCCTAATGATCCTTGAGATATAACACATCCAACTTTCACTCTGAAATGCACTCTAATTCCTGGGAGACCTTATTTGTCTTCATGAGAAATTTAGACACCTTGATTTGTCTCAGCAGTAAGAACACATTTAAAGGAGTTCCTCTCTCTGGGCTTTAGGGATTTTTAATTATTTTTTCTTTTTTTAATCTAGAATTGTAATATTTATCGCTTGTTCCTCATAAACAAAGGTGATCAAAAGTACTCACAGACATAAGGAGCTGATATGAGAAAATAACACTTAGCTTAAAGAATGTAACTCATAACTTAATACAGAGGTTTTCTCCTGGGATTCTGGGTTTCAATCAGATTATATTTTGAATTAGTAAAAAAAAATCATTTTTTAAACATATTTTGCTCTTTCCCAATAACAAACAAACAAGCTAAACCTCACAGTTCCCAAATTCTCCCAGTCTGTGCTTCTGTCTATATTCATTGGGTTGAGGCTTCAATCCATTCTGGTGCTTGGTGAGCCTGATAAAACAATGGCTCCATTTGCTGAATAAATTTTTCACGCACCTACCCATTCCAAACCAACCTTTTTTGCTATTTCCTCTACAGAAAACATCCTCAGTGCATTTGCCCCACTCTGTTCATTCACATTTTGATATGAAGTTCAATATATATGCTCTCATTTGATTCAGGTTTCCTGAAAAGAATGGCAGTGACTCATGACTGCTCCTGAGCCACTGCAGATTTTGCAGGAATAGATGAAGAAAGAACTGGAGTGAATAAAACCAGACTATTATTTTCTGTCTAGGTGTCCTGGGGTGCCTCAGGCCCAGCATCACCAGCCAGGCAAGGGAGGGGATTGTCCCACTCTGCTCTGCACTGGGGCAGCCTCACCTCCAGTGCTGGGGGAATTTTTGGGTGGCATAAAATGAAAAATACATAAAACTATTAGAGAGTGGCCAAAGGAGGGCCATTCTAGAATTTGGAAGGAAGATACTGTAAAGCAGAGTGGCTTCTATCTTCTGAAACTGCCTGTGCTTTCTAAAAGGCAATCAATGGAAGTACTTTGGCCAAGCTGGAGATGGTGAGGGGCAAAGAAGGTGTGTGTGTGATGAAACTAAAAACAAACCCACTCCAATTGGACAAACAGTATTTTTCTCTCTTGAGTTTTCTTTCTTTTTTTTTTCCCTACTGAAATATGAATATATTTAACATTTTTCTGCATTTCCCAGCGAAAGAAAGATAAAACTTTACAAGCCCTGCAGCAAAGCTATATCAGAGGCAACATCAGTCAGGCAAGAAGCCAACATCTCTAAACATTTTTAGCCACATTTTTCAAATTTAACAGCAATCAAAGGAGAGTAATATAAATACCAAGCTCTTGGAAAACTTTCAGAATGTATCATTATAATTTAGGTATTCCTACATGAGGAGAGTTGCTAAAGGTTCATGTTAAAGCAGGTATTTACATTCATGTATTCATACTTCCTTGTTATTACATGTCATTTGAACTGCATGTCAGAAACATGCACCTGTACAATATTGGTTTCAATACTAGTTCACAGTCCTCAAGAATATAATTTAACATTTCCTCCTCTAATTTTTTTTTTTACTAGTAGTACTATTACTATTATTTGCGTTTCTTTGACATTAAAAATAAATATTGAAAACTTCACACATTTGAGAGTGAGAGAACTGGTAAAGGACAGTTGTAGAGATTAGTCAGTCGATATTTTCACATCTACATCAGGAGATGCTTTAGAATATATTGTGGAAGAATACAACTCTCCTTATACAGGTAGAATTTATGACTTTATCAGTCTTGAAGATTTAGAAGGGAATTTTTTTGTTGAAAACTTGCATTCCCCTAATATTCTGAATTATTTATAGCCTTTGGGAGGAAAATTCATATCATTTTAGTGCTGAAAAAGTTTTCTAAAACCACCTGTTGTCATCCATAAATGCACCTGACAATCTAGCCTGTTAAAGTTATATTCCCCCCCTCCACTGGTGAAATGAAACATTAAGTTTGTCATTTTAGAAAACTTATTTCCTTATCATTTTTCATTTATTTGATGGAAAAATCAAATCAAGTCTGGAAAAAACTCTCATGCTGTTCCTCTGTTCACCAGGGAAGGTAAATATGGAAGTCAACATCCATTAAGCAGCATTATATGCTAACATTTAATGACTGCAAAGTACTGATATGCTTTCACTTATTATCTCTCTGGGACATCTGTCAATATTAATACAGTAAGTGGCTAAGCAGTCATCTCTAGTAAATAAGTATCAGATCTAAATGCATCACCCTTCAAGCAATTAAATGGAAACTTAGGGATAGAAGATTAACATACTATTATTTTTTAATTACATTATTTATTCCCATTTTTACTTTATGCAAATTAACAGCTGGTTAGAAAACAAACAGCAAGGAGGGGCTAAAACCCTCTGAGAATTTTATTTTTTTTTTATTTAGTTGTGCATTTAATATTATAATTCCCTTAAAACAAAAGAGGGAGTCTCCAGTTGTTTAATCATAAGCCCTTCACGAGGTCAATTTGTTTTACATGGCAGGTAGAGTGGTGTTGGACCCCATTTTCTAATTAGCCACAGGTTTACTAAATGACTTTGGAACCAGTGAATCTAAATATCTAAATGTATCTCATGTCTCTGCAAATAGATAAATGTAAGGATCAGTGGTATAGAATTTGGTAACACACAGGTAATGGACTTCCCTCCTTTCTTCATCAGAAATGGAGTCTCAGCCTCATATATCACAGACCATGTAAGTTTGCTCACGTTTGCATCTACCATTAAACATCAGAGAAAAAAGTTGAAAGAATCTTGTACTGGAAGATATGAAATATATGGAATATACTGAAAGTATGGAGGATAACAGGGAATTAAAGTAAAAAAGCAAAACGAAAATATATTCATTTTAAGAACTAGTAGAAAATTGATCAAAATTTAAAAAAAATATACAATAAGGACAAGCCCTTAGAATCTGCTGTATTAGAATCAAATTTATTAGTCTGGAAGTATGCTTTTAGCTACTGACTTCTAAAAAAGGTCATCTTCTGGTTCTTACAAGCACTTCATCATCAGCTGGCATTGAAGTGAAATGAATTTTTGCCACAGTTTGGGCCCTCTGTCCCTCAAAGTACATCATGCTATATCATCACAAACTTCCTACATTCTGTGGAAAGTAGATGGTCACTCGAGCCAAAGTACATCACACACTAATAGGACAAATCTATAAGCAGAAGGTGCTTTGCTGCAGTTTAGTTATATAATATCAAAATCTGTGATATTATCTGATATATTATTTGATATTTGAGGTTACCCAGAAGGCTGGAGCACCTCTCCTGTGAGGACAGGCTGGAGAACCTGGGGCTGCTCAGCCTGGAGAAGACTCTGGGAACACCTCATTGCAGCTTCCTAGTACTTTAAGGGGGCTCATAAGAAAGAGTGAGACAGACTTTTTACACAAGTAGGACAAGGGGGAAGGGTTTTAAACTGAGAGAGAAGAGATTTAAATTAGACACTAGAAAAAAGTTCTTTACTAGACAGTGGTGAGACACTGGAAGAAGTTGCCCAAAGGAGTTGTGGATGCTATTCAACCTAGGACTCTATGCCTTGTTGCTGCTTGGAAAATGTTCCATGAATGGGTAAAACCTGCCACATGCTAGCCACAGTATCTGTAGAGTGAGCGGAGTCTTTTAAATAAAGAGAAAGGAAGAGTCAGGAGCAATAGTGGCGATGTATCTAAAAAAAAAAAATCAATTGCTTGAGTAAAATCCTGCCTGCTCACCAACTGAAGGGCAGCACTCTTCATACTGGGAGTGAGGATTTTATTAGATGGACGGAGGACAGACAAGGGATGGCCAAATAGGGTTGGTGGGAATTGGCAATATCCCCTCTCTGTAATTTTAAACTTTCAAGCTCTGCTGCCACAACAGTTAGCAGCAGTCCTCTTAGCTTGCACGGTGATTATGCAAGATTTCTTTCTATGGCTGTGGTCCCTCACTGCTACTTGTTTCATTACAGTGAGAAGTTGGAAAAATATCTGTGAAGTTTAAACAATTTTGGACAATGTAAAGTGCTGGATAATAACTTAAACCACTCTATTTGATGAATGTGGTTGTGTCAAGCAGTATGTGACTAACTTGAAACAGTGAGAGTGGCAGGGAAATAAGATATCAGGGTCAAAGTCATGGTCAGCTTTCATCGTGCTTGGAAATATGACATCTTTTCTCACATGTGATTTCTCATTAAGTCTCTTTTGACATTCCCCAAGCATTAATACACCTGTTGAGAAAATTGCAGTTGTCCTGAGGACAAAATAAATGTCAAACAGCAAATGCTGGAACACTGCTTAGTGCCAGAAGAGATTGTTGTAAATTCTGGAAAAATAAACACCTTCATTAAATAAGTGGAATTATAGAATATCATAAAAGCTACTTTTCAATTTCATCTGTTCAAAAAGGAGTTAATATGAAGGCACCATTTTATAGAATTAAAGATGCAAGAGGTATATTAAATCCTATAAATCCTATTGTTCACATCACAAAAGCAGGTTCAGGTGGATTCTGCTTTGTGTCCCCATTCCTGCTAGAACAAAAAATTAATTAAATTACTATGAAAATCTTGAGAACCTCAAGGGAGGTTTTTTGTTGCTTTCGTTGCTTTTGTTCTTGTGCAGTTTGTTGCTTCGTTGTTGGTTTGGCTTTTTTTTTTTTTTTTTTAGAAAGAAATCAGATCTTTAAAATATCTGGCAAGCTATATTACTACAAAATTTTATTTACTGCTTTTGCAGAATAAGGAATGAGCTAGAAAAATAGTAATATAGCAACATAAGGAGAAAGAAGTCAGTAAGCTGTTTTACATATATTGAATAGGTATCTGAAAGTATATAAGAATACATACTTGCATAGGTCAGAGTAATAATTTCCCTTAAAAAAATTTGTTGATTTCAATTTGTAACTCTTCTACTTATCTTGTTCATGGAAAGTTTTAGCAAATTTGTACAGGGAAATGCCATGATACCAAATGAAGGAAGGAATGCTCATGACTGTAGAAAAGTCTTGCTAAAGTTCTTTGATCCTTTGAGTGTCCTGATATTACCATGAAAAATAGCAATGGGTTCAGTATAAACCTAGCAGATATCCAGGAGGAACACTAAAGTGGGAAATTATTACAAATGACAGTTTGTAATAGAAAAGTTTACAAATTTATATGTGCTGGTCTCTTCTAGGAATTACAAGTCAACTTTAAAATTTAAATTAATTTGAACAATGTCTTGTCTACTTAGAATATTTGAGAATAGTATATGCAAGGAATTTGTCATTTAGAATGACAGACCTTATATAATTTTTAGGGGTTTACTAATTGCATAAGTATATTTAGTATTTAAAACACAGAATCACAGAATTGCTGGGGTTGGACGGGACCTCTGGAGATCCTCTACTCCAACCCTGCTGCCATGTCATGCATTATAACATTACTACAACACTTCCTACTGGCAAGCAAGGGTAGGCAAGTACTGCTTATTCTGTGAGCCTCTGGATCACTTGGTATGTTATTAATAATAACTTCTTTTGTATTTCAAATCTCAGAATTTTGCCTAACCATTATTCTGCTATTTGTAATGCACAAGGAATGTAATGGTGTCAGCCTAAAACACAGTACATTATTTTTGAAGATAATTTAAGGTTCAAAAGTCTTGCCTCAGCTAAGAGCTTTACAGTCCCAGTTGGAATAACTTCCTGTTTCATTTTCACAAGGCATTTATAAAGAAAAAGAAGGGATGTTAATTCAAATGGTAACTTTACTAAAACCAAGGCAAAACAAAAACTAAAATAATGTAAACCCAAGGCCAAGGCTAAATAGGCTGCTGTCAAACCTTCCTACACTTATATTTGTTTCCAGATTTCCACAGATTTGAAGGGGCAATCAGCACAAAATCTTTAGAGGCTGAGTGCACAGACATGATTGTTCTGCAAACAGTGATTGCTATTGTCATGCTGAAAAATGTCTGCTAAATAACGAAATGGTCCGTTTCAGAAAAATGTTTTTGTCTCACTGGCTCATCTCAGTTTACTGTAAACTGTAAATTCCCATAAATTTCCACTTTTTTATGGTGCAAATTTAACTTCTTCCTTTCCCAGGTAGCTTGTTATTCAGTGATATATATGGTATATTTTTCTATTTGTAACTAAGCATATTTTTTTATTAGAGATGTTTTTACTCCTAACATATGCATGTAATAGAATGCACTTAGGCAGCAAAACTACACTGAAATAATGGAAAAGCTTCAATATCTTGAGTGTGAATTACAACTACACTGAAGAGGACAGAGTAAGAGAATTAATTTTTATCCTGAGTATTCTCAAACCTGGGTAGATGCTAGAGGTGCTGCATCTACAGACCTCAAAGTTTTGATCATTCAGAGATGGTGCAGCTATAACTAATTTTAGGAATTCAGCTGAATTCAATGCAAAACCTTTCTTACAACACAGCTTTCTGACTTTGGCCCTTTAAGCTGCAAGAGGAAAGAAAAGTTATTTCTATGCAAGATAAGAAAGACAAAAGCAGAGATGGAAATTACTAACTCAGTGACTTAAAAGAAAAGGATCAGTTTGAAATTATATAAAAACTGAGGAAAAAAACATTTAGATGCAGCAATGCAGCAACACTTGGGGCAACAGAGTGCACACCTTCAGCTCTTGTATAATGATTGCCTTACCAGCAGACTTTTATTGACATGCCTGCACCACGAGCATGCAAATGCTTAACCTGGAAACATGTTATTAGTTACTGTTCCCCATGAGTATTAATTAATCAGTATGTAATTCCTGTATGTTCCTAAACTGTGTACTGTGCAGAATTTCTTCATGCCCCGTAGAAAGTTCCCAGAGAGCCCCTGTAGAAAGACTGACCTCTGCGTTATAGATTTTCAAACATTCTCATCAGTTTAGCTGCCTATTTCTCTTATAGATTAATTAACCTTGGAAATCAGACATTCCTATATTGCTTTAAAAAAAATCAGGGTGTGCTAATTTTAACTGATTTTTTTCTTTTAATTATCCTAAGGGTTGCAAATACTCATTCAACTTAAGTGGCACATCCATTTTACAGATGAAGGAACTGCTCCCAGAACAAGATTAAATGAATTTCAACTGGGTTTAGCATTTCTGAGAATAAGTCCTTAAGAGACTTGGGAAAAGGTCATTTGCTGAACTAAGAATGTCAAACAGGAAATCTTTCACCAGATCCAGCCATCTTCAGTCACAAGCAAGCCTTTCATAAACTATTATTTTTAAAAATTATTTGGTCTCTGCCTCTACTATTTCTAATGGAAATCTTTTCAAGAAAGCCATGCTTATGATGTCTAAAAAACCCTCTAATTTCCATCCTAAATTTATTCATAATTTGCCTCTATGCCAACATTAAATCTCTTCTTTAAATTCAATAACTCTTTTTTTTCTGTCTTTATTCTCCTGATGATACGACAGAGAGCAATCAGTTCCTTCTCAGATTTCCCTTTTTTTCTAGCCTATACAAGCCAAGTTCTGCCAGTTGTCTTGGAATTAAGCTTTACCTTCTCAGTCAGCTTAGTTACCTCTACTAACACTCATCCAAGTTACAGTCTCCTTTAATATGCATAAAATTTTGCAGAGGTGTAGAATGCTGTGGAGCTTTACTCATATGAAAATTAGTTTTGCTCTCTGTCAACATTTCTCTTTTAAACTATTCAAAAGGATTTTGAACAAAGAATCCCAGAAATGTTCAGGTGGATGGAGATTCATTTTATGTAGTTTAAGTAGTTCATATATTACATCCCATTATTGTTTAACCTGTGTTTTGGGAAGTTGTTATGCATACTCCATATCTTCCAGCATATTAAAAAAATGCATTGTATGTCAGCCAGCATCAGTTTGGCACATGTGTGTTTTTTCTGGTTTCTATCTCAAAATGCTATGTGAGTTCAGCTGACTGTCCAGTTGTCAGTACACTCTGGTGCTGGGCAGGTTCTTGTCCAGTAAATTCAGGGGGAAAAAAATAGTAATTTCATCTATCTCAAAGAGATCCAATGTGGGTCCAGACTGGAAAAAAAATTTCCACATAAGGACATTTGAAGAGGTTGCCCAGGGTAGCTGCAAATCCTGGAGGTTTTGAAGACCAGACTGAACAAAGCCCTGAACAATTTGGTGTGGTCTCAGAGCTGATCTTGTTTCGAGCACCAGGTAGGGCTGGAGACCTCCTGAAGTTCCCTCCAGCCTGAGTTACTCTGTGATATTCATTATTTGGCTAGTTAATCTATATTGGACTTGTATTAGTACATTTCACAATATAATGAGTATGCATATATTAGAATAATTACATTGAATCATTAAGTAGGAAATTAAAAGATTAGGAGTTAACACGGATGGATTTTAACTCTGTGTCTTGATTCCTTTCTCAGAATTAATTTATTGATTGTATTTCAATTGTATTTCTCTTTAATTTTATCCCTTCCTTCTAAGAATAATTTAAAAACAATTTTATAATAATAAGAACTTAAAGATTGCTTCTTTCACAAATTAACAAAGTCAATTTAGTCATACTGATTATTATGGAAGTGGCATGACTTCCATAGAAAGAATGGCTGAACTAGATAGCATTATGCATTTTGGAAAAGAGAAGCTACTGAACATCTGTATAGCATAAAAGGCACGGGAAGAAGAGATTAGAATGGAATCAGAATCATAGTTTGCAGTGCAAGAGCTGGAAGGTATCAGCTGATAGTGGGGGACAATTCCAAGAAGTACAAGAAAGGTGACCATCATGCAGCTGAAGGCTGGATTTTACAGCTCCATGCCAGAGCATGCTAAGGTAGCTGAGCAGGGATTCAGGGGAACAAGAGACTATTTGTTGGAATATTTACAGGTGTCTACTGAACACACACATTGTACATACAGCTCCCATGCTAGGCCAGTTCTCATGCTTTTCTGTAGGCTCACCTTCGTTTTTGCCTGAGAAAATGGAGGGCTTGACAGATAAAATCCTTTTTGACTGATGGCCATGGGCTTTTTCAGTATTCCAAGCCTACAGCAAGCTTTTGCAAATAAATGTTGAATGCCAACCATAAAAATGTGAACATTTCCTGTCTTTACTACGATAGCATATATTTAAAGTAGGCAGTCCTGGAGGTAGAACTGTCAGCCAGTGAGCAGTGATTAGAACATTCAAATACACCTTACAGAAACCAGGAAAAGTTGAGTACAAACCTTTTTTGGTAGACCTAGAGAAAGATTAAATCACTTTTGCATTTCTGGTCTTAAGATGACTAGAAATCTGGAGCTGCTTATGATCTTCCAGGTTTATGGAAAGCATCCATGTAATTCTCATTTCAGTCACTGGGGCATATCAGCTATATTCAGGTATTTGAAAACATAAAACAATTCAACCACTGTGATTTGCAAGAAATTTATTCCTAGCCCACTTGAAGGAGGAAATAACGTTTCTGTGTGTTCCATAGAGGAAACTGTTGCTGAGGTCTTCAAATAGTTAATACACTGCTGTTAAAACAAATGGAGTGGTATAATGAGAATTAGTTTGTAAGAAATAATTCCACAGTTTTCTAACTTTGTTTCAAAACACATGGGAAAGTTTTACATTTAAAAACAAATTGTATACGCTTTCAACTTTAGGCATTTTATGGCTTTCCCAGTTATGTGTAGGTGTTGGGAGTTCTGTGTTTTGGCTTTTCTAGGAACAAAATATTTATAATTCATAAATGTATGAATCATAACATTTATATGGCACTTCTGGAACAGATGCCACAAAAATCTTAATTAAATATAAAAGCCTACAATTAAAAGGCAAAGCCAAATGAATAAACTTTAAAGAATGATTTAAAATCCTGCAACTGAGAACCTTAGAAATAAAAATTGAGTGTGATATGAATATAGCACAAATGAGTTACATGAAAAATCCAGTCCAATGACAGGCAGACAAATGTATAAGAGCAATTATTAGTATGCAACCTCTTATATCTTAAAGCACTCTACAGCACTTTACAAGTTCTCTCTGAATAGATAGGAACCATTTCAAATTCTATTAAAATCCATGTCATAATATATGTGTTTTATTTGCCAGCTCCTTTAGTGGCAACTATTTATGATGATACTCTTTAGCACACTAGTGAATGCAATCTACCATATTTCTGAAAAATGAGACATCAAGGCACCATCTGCTATTGAATGCCTACTATAGAGTAGGGAGATACATTCAATTATCCTCACAATTATAACTCAGGCAGTTTAGCATAAGGTAGAATATCAAGGTCTTCTAATTAATTTGTTTCAAAAAACATATCTGAGGAGCTAATGTGGGCTGATTTAGCCTAACAGCTTCAAATGAGCAGATTCTTAACCCCTAAAACCAACATGAATAAAGGGATTAAAGAACAACTTCTCCTCTCTAACAAGAGCTACCCATACATTTGTCCCGAACAGCAATGAGATATTTTTTGAGTTTTCAATGTGGACCAGCATATTTGTATTAGATATCCACTGAGGATTAATGAACTCATTCAGACTGAATATGTTCTCCCTTCAAATCTTTTCAACAAAAGCTTAGATAACTTTCACAAGCTTTCTACAAGCCTCCTTATTTCCATTTATTTGCTATTTCTGTGCAAATTAACTTCCTTTTTCCAGTGCTGGTGAGGAAGCAATTAAGGAAAAGTCTATTTGAAGAGCCCTTGATAGAAAGTTTCCACATTAATAATGATTATCTCAATTCTCATTGATCAAGAGGCCTATTTTTCTGAAGTTTCCAGGTCACTTAAGAGGATCAAGTCTAAAATAGCAGAGATGAATTATACACACATGGGGTCAATATCTGTTCTATAAATTGACAGTGAGCTTTTTTTACAAAGTAAAATTTGTAATTTGAAATCAGGGCATTTTTGACATATAAGGTACCACAAAGAAACAGAAGTTTGAGTAGAAGTGAGCATTAACAGTGTGCCTTTCATCTCCTTCTGCTTCTAACCAGATGATTGCTGCAATACTTTTGACTCAGGAAAAAGCTGTGGTGTTTTAAATTACAGCTGCAGCAAGGCTGTCTCATGGAAATACAGCGGAGGAAGACAAAGATGTGCATTTCCTTGCTGAAAAGAATACAGTATGTGTCAATTTTTAAAATGAAGGGTTTTTTTAGGACATTTTGCTGTGGTTTTATGTCACTATAAGTACTGTCTGTGTTTCAAGTGACATTTATTACTCTCCAGAGATCTGAAAACATAGAACATTTTTGTTTCCTGACTAGCAGTTACAGATGCTGTATGTCATTCTCCCTGTTTCCTTGATAGTTGTTTTGAGACCGATTTGGATTTACTGAAAGATCACAGCAATCCATAAAGGATTACATATTGGTGCAATAGAAAGGGAGACAAGAGGAATCATGAGGCTACATGATTTGGGACATGAATACTTCTGGCCCATAACTTCAGCCTTGTCCAAGACAGTGTAAAATGTCCCTTGACACACGTGGGGCTGCTCTGCATCTGTGCTGCTTCCTCCAAATGGAGCCCACAGCCAGACTGAAGCTTAACCCCATCCTCTGTGAAGCTTTAGCAGGAAAGAACACCTATGAAGTTAGCCCTGGACTAATTTCCCTAAATGAGCAGCTTGATGTTTGCATTAATTTTCACATGCTTTCTGACATGCTTAGTATTCAGGCACGCAGCAAATATCCCAATATCATCTTCTCTCATTCTGTCTAAATAGGTTTTAGTGTAGAGACTATTGCTAATCTACTATCAGCAGAAATCCATATTATATAATCATACCTAAATAGCAATGGATGGCCTATGTATGAAAATAAACTCTTTTATCCTTAATTATACATTGTCTCAGTGCAAAACAATAAGATCTAAAACAGGAGGAAATTAAAAATCTGTCTGATGCACTTGTCCCCTTCATAAGTCATATCCTGAATGATGCTTTTAATGATTCTGTAGCTTGTCCAATGATAAAAATTGTTTCTACACTCACTGCACCAACAGAGACACAAAGAATGGAGAGATTAATTCTACAATAGCTGTGTTTATGAACTGAACAATATAAATTAATGGTATAGATAATGGTAGCTAAACATTTTAAATCAAATTTTGTGCATTACCTAGTGTATTGATAAGCATGATTCCTCGTTTACAGACAGAAAATGGAATCTGTGATTTGAGCACTAGTGTTCAAACTGCAGCTCAAAATATTATGTAAGCTTAGAGCTAGAACCTTGTACAAAAGAAACATCAATAACCAGTGCAAATCTTACTCAGAATTCTGTGACTCTGTGTACATAGATCAGATAAATGGGCCTATGTACAAACCCAAATCTGTATTTGAAGTAGGAGCACATGGAGCTTTGGCCCACACTTGAAAATGCATTTGTGTGCAAGGGGGTTCTTTTCAGCGCAAATTTCTCCAGTAATTATAGCTGAGGGCTCACAGTATGCACCTAAATGCAACATGAATAAGTCTCAAAAAAGTTTCTCCCTTGGTATAACTCAGTGGAATTTGCATAGTAGAACATTATGTAGAATTAGTATGTAGAATTACAGGATCACTGAGCTTGAAAGTACATTGTGAAGCCATTCAGTTCAAGCTTTAGGAACCTGTCCTTCACAAATTTGATTTAGATGAAATTAGTGGCCATTTTGCTTCAAGCTAACTAGTTGTGTTAATACGACTTTAACCGCTATATTGAAAGGAACATGCTGTACTAGAGATAAAATAAAATTACTCTCTCATCTTTATCTAGCCAACACATCATTCTTTTAACATATTTTGTTATAGTACAGAAGGCAAAGGGAACATTGCCTATACAAATTCCACTCTAAAGAACTGTCTAAGCATTTTGATTCATATGAAAATGTAATGCTGTCCCAAAGACTGAGGTCAGTTCAAGCATTTGTGAAGTGCACTTCCAATAAACAAAAATAAGCATTCTGTTAAATCTTTAATACTCGACAGAAAATGCATGCTCAGCTATTCAAGGAAAAAAAGTTTATTCTCTCACAGCTATTCTATTTTCACTGCTGACCTTTTCACCTCCTCTCTCTGCTTCCCCCTTCCTCTGTTCCTGACTTGCAGCAGAGAATCTGATTGCATTACTAACTGTATGTAAATATTTAATTGTTTTACATTACATGGAACAAATATCAACCTGTCCAAGCATTAAGTGTAATTTACCAATTACCTTCTGGTAGAAGACAGAATTCATAAGTAACTGCCACCCTGACATGGTGCAAAACACATCTTGCAACTGCATGACTACATTCTGTCCCAGGCAGCTCATTATTACAAACAGTTTAAAACTGCACAAATTTCAACAGCTTAGTGCTGTTAAATACTGAACCAGCTTTAAGCCAAAACCTCTATCAAAAACATATGGTGACTGTAAATATTTGCTCCACATCACAAACACAGGCAATATACTTTAAACAGAGTCCTAATCTCATTAAGCACTGTGAAAAACTATGCACCAGGGGAAAGGGCACCTATAAACCCCATTAATGGTGTTTGAGGGGTGCAAGGGGAGCAGATCATATTTGATCACTGCCCTGAGTTCTCGTGGTTCTGTCAAGCCACATGTCATCTGTACCAGGCCCAGCCAGCACAATCTAACTTTAACCATTTGAGATGCAGGAAAAACTGTAGGGGTTAGGACAGCAAGACCTTATTTGAATTAAATGAAATGAAATTCAGAAATCGCTTTAAATTATGTCATTGCATCACTTACATTACAGAATTAAGGATTGTCTGGTTGTTTGACAGAAGAAATAGTAAAAAAAAAAAACAAACTGGGTATTTTTCTGTAGAGAAAATATTTCAGAATATTAGAAAAGCCCTTACCTACCACAGATGCATTAGGACATATTACATTAACCTTTTATACATATAAATGAAGAAACAGGAAGACTTTGAAATTTGAACTGTTTCTGCTTTTCTGTGTTTCTATTGCAGAGGCTCCTAAAACCAAGAGAAAACATGAAGGCACAAAATAACATTAAGAGTTTGCCACTTTTAGTAGCTCCTTTTATTATGCAGCGCATCCAAAAGAGGTTGAAATTTGCCACAAGAAATAATAGCTGCCTACTTACAGGAATAAAATAAAATTAGTTCAGTGAGCAATCTATCTCTCTCTCTCCTAAGAATATTCATGAATAAAAGTAATTTATCTGTACTATCCTGTTCTGAGCAGGTGGAGATCAGACAAAGAAGCAAATGTATTATCATGTAATCATAAAGCACTTCACTTAGCACAGATTGTGATAAGCAAATTGCTGGTAATTACACATGCTCTGGTCCCACCTGTTGCAGAGAAAAGAGCTGGATACTCAGCTTGCTGAAACAGCCTCTTACTGCAAAAGGTATGGCTGACCTGCTGGCAGTGCATTATCCCTATCCCATCTGGCACTCTCTCTTAGGGTGCACAACGAGCAGGCAACATTTCTTACACCCTCCTGGTGCAAAGCCATTATGTGTGTCCTTTAAAGATGGGAGAAGTTATCACCCCTGGAGCATGACCATGAAACAGATTATTTTTTAGCTACTCTTAATATGAATATATGGCTTTATAATGCCAGTCTAGTTTGTTTTTTTTTTTTGTGAATATATAGTTCAATTAAAATACATAAGCTATACATTGAAAACATGAAAGTAAAATTTCAATGAGCTGTAACTCAAATTGAAGTATTTTTCCCAAAGATTTTGAATCTAAATGAACTCCTCATTTTTAGTAAGCAATGTTGAAAACTCTTAAAAAATACCCAGACATTATAACAGAGTTGGTAGCCATCTTAAGATACAGTTGCTCTACAACAGGTGAGGGTTGGATCAAAATGAGAATGAGATTATACCTCTGAAAATGTCCTTGCTTTGCCAGGAACCACTCAGTGAAGGTCAAATATAAATGTTCTTAGATATATTTAAATAAGAAATATAAAGCATGGAAATAAATATAATAGTTTTAGTTACCCTCTTTAAATCTCACAATTAATCTTTCACTTTTTTTCTTTTTTGCCTTAGTTCAGCCCAGAAAAACTATCAAAGTAGTAGTAAAAGTTTTTAAACCAATTTACAAGAATTAAGTTGTTAAAATTTTTGTGCTTTTTCTCTGTAGATTACTGACTAAAAATTTTAGTGGCAAAAAGAAATATCATCTGTGACAATGAAATTTTATATTCAGTCACTTCCATTCTTAACAGAATTATCTCTGTCCACAGGTGCCTAAAGAAGGAAAGTAGTGAAATTAAAAATTATAATACTGGACAGTAATTCCCATTTCTCTTTCATACAGAAACTAACAAGCTTTTTCTCATGTTTTACAAAATTTGAAAGTAGGCAGTGAGCTGGCAGGGGCTCTTGGTGAAGGCTTCAATTTTTTTTTTCTGCTTGACGCCATTGACAGTCCCCAGAAACCATTCAAGGGAAAATAAAGAACACAGGTTCCCTGAATTTCACTAAAGTTGAGACCACGGACCTCTTGTGCACCATGGTCAGGGAAAGAACTCTCATCTATAGGAAAGGTTGTAACTTCAGTTAACTGGGAACATAAGTGATTGTTAGTCAGATTAATGATGCATTTGAAGGAAAAACTTTGGTAAAAACTATGCTTGCCTTCCTTCAAAGGATTGAAAGGCAAAGCAATGTGGATATTTATTTTACAAAGCAAAATTGGCAATAAACAATGTGTGACATTTAATTCTAAACATTTAACTAATTAAATCACTTCAATTAATTAATTAAAGCCTAATTCTTTTGATAATTTTGCTGGTTCTTTAAAGGAGAAATTGGTGACCAGCATATTTGTTATCCTGTTGTATGACAAGATTTCTGTTCTAAATTAGCAGATATCATACAAGTTTTCCAAAATTTATAATATTTGCAAATTCTAGCTAAAGTGTGTAAGTGTGTTCCACAACTTGTTGGGTCGGGTTTTTTTTTGTTGCTGTTTTTTTTTTTTTTTTTTTTTTTTTTTACTTTTTTTTTTTTTTTTTTTTTTTTGTCTTACAGCTTTTGTTATTGTCTGTTACTTTTGTAAGGATAGGACATATTTGAGTTACTACTATAGTACTCATAAGAACTCTGAAAGAAAAAATAGTAAAAGGGAAAATTTATCTAGAGTGGCTGGAAATGTTGAAAGCTTTTTATTCTACATACACCTCAAGAATGGGAATAAGTAGTAATTAAAATAACCCCCTAGACAGTAACTAGGAATGAGAATTACAGTGAGCAAAGGATTGAGGTGGCACAATTAAAAGAATGCATTTAATAGTTATGAATTATGGAGACCAATTATGGTCTCCATCCCAAAAGCATTGTGTGGTCCTTCAGAAAACTACATTATAATCATATAATCTAGCATTATATTGTAGTACACAACTAAAGGGGAGCTTTTGAAATTGGTACTAGGTTTTCTCTCAGACATTCTTCTGTTCAGCCTCTATGAAGGTGCTGCTTCCCTCAGCCAAGTGATTTTACTTGGACCAAACTCTATCTATTGCCTGACATGCTTTAGATGTCATCTCTTCACAGAATATGGATGTCCCCATTGCAAGTCAGGCAGTGTGAAGGGACTTGTGCTTTTTATTCCTTTCTTTTTTAAAAAATAAAAATAAGAGAAATCGCATTATCACATTTAAAGTGTATTTTCAACAACATTTCAGAAGTCTCTTTTCAGATGAGATGAACCAAACCATGCCTCAGATGTGCCTATTATTTTATTCTCTAAGGGATAGAATAAGCACAAATGGAGACACTAAAAATACAGCTAGATTAAATAAACCTCTCTTGAAAAATGTTGCAGAGTATTTGAGCATGACAGCACATGTAGTATAGATATTTCATGGAAGGGACATAAACATGGATTAAAAGGGAATTATGTCTTTATCATGCAAATATAGCATGAATATTTTTTTCTATTATTTTTTAATCAATTTGGATTTATTTTCCTTGATATGTGTGTTTTCTATCCCAATGCTAATGCACTGTCACAATGGTGTTCATCCTGAGGCTGGGCTCTAAATAACAGATCATGTGGTTTTTTGCAAAAAAGCTGATAGAAGAAAGGAACAATAACCTGGGTGTCTGTATATAATTCAAATTCTATAATGGAAAGATAACCATTCCAAAGTAAGGTTGGAAAGTGACCTACTGCTGTATATTTTAGGTTCTGAGGAAACTATAGTTGCCATAATACTCTTTGTGTAATCCTTGATGTGAACATTGCTGAATTTTCAGTTAAAATTGACAGAGATTACTGTGGTCAGATAGACCCCACTGAGTATTGAGATAACAAAACTATATACAGTCTTCAAATGGAAGTCTCAATAGAATATATTGGGGTTAAGAATCCGAGAAAAGGAAGGAAATAATATTTTTCTGTAACAAATAAAAGAATGAAAAAATGCATTAAATACACTTCATATCTGATGTCTTATTGAAAATGTCATTGCCAGCATAGCTTTTCTGGACAAAAGAGAAAAATCAGGTGCATTTTGCAAGATAAGAAACTGACTGGGATAATTTTATGCTTTCACTACAGGCCTACTTCAGTGCACATCTCAACAGTCCTTTACTGACTGAGAACACATGAAATCTACATTCCACAGACCACAAAAATATTTGATTTGTGTCTGACATGCTAATAGCTGAAGATCAGCTGGAGGAAAAAAAAAATTGAACCTGACTATTGCATATGTATTTAATAACTGACTATAGCATAGTATGTAATAACTAGAAATTTTGCTGAGATGCAGGGTACATTTTTCATACTGCAATGGAACTTGCATAGAAACATCACATCTTTTTGAAATACTAGTTTTTGAGAAAATGTTTCTCACAGTGGCAAGCATTATGGAATAGTTTGATCTACCAATGTGTGCAGTCAGGTAGAGAGAAATTTTGTGGTACCACAGTGAGAAATAACCACGTGTGGAGCCATAAGTATTGCAGAGTGTAACATTAACAAACTCTTAATTCTGAAAATATTTTCTTGCCTTTCTAGTGGTGACATGATTTTTAAGGACAAATCAGATGGGATGCATAGCTTCTGCCATCTTTAGTTTTAAAGTGTGTTCTTATAGTGCTTAAAACAATAAGGATGGTTGAATGGGTTAGACTTATCTATGAAAAGCATCTCAGTAAATTTACTATCCACATTTATGTTATAAGCTTCACAAAAACAAGTGTTAACCACATTTTCAGCCTGGAAAACCTGATTGATACTAGATTAAGAAAAAGCAGACCTGTTGAAAATAAGTTAATACTTAGTGGTTTTTCCACTTCCAAAATTATTACATTGTCCATCCAACTTAAATTTCAGCTCTTTGAATGCAGAGGTCACCCAGACCCTTGGCAAATAAAATTACTCAAAAACTAGACATCATATAATTTCATGTTATTCTAGAGATTACTAGCTAATTGTGGAATAAAATAATGCCTTTGAGTGGAAGTATCTATAATTGATGAGAACCCTATCAATTTTTCTGACTGAGCTAGGTAACATCAGTTTCATTTGTTCTTTTAAAATGGTCTTTGATTGTTAGTGAATATTAGCAGTACCATGATATATGCTTACAGCTTTTCAAAGTAGAACATTATGATTAAATGTCAAAGAAAATCTTGATATATGTGTAGCACATTAACTTGAATTACCACGTTAATTTTTTAAAATCACCCTAAACATCTCAAAAAACCCTTTTTGGTCTGTATAGCCTAGCACCATAATCACAGTAATTTATCTTCATCCATTAGATGTCAACTGTTCCTATAGATTCACCAAGGCCTAATAACTGTCACTCACCACTATCAGACCTGCTATTAGGAAAACCCAATGATGAATATGTCAAAATATGCAACAGTTTTACCACAAAAAGATTGTACTCAGTTTTGTTGTTTGTTTGTTTTTTGTTAGGAACTAACTAATAAGGTTTATACACTCAGTATTAATTTCCCAATTTGCCATGTACAACAGCCCATAGGAAAACAGCATGTAGTAATGCAGATAGTGATAAAGTGTTTCATGCTATCCTTTGGATGACTGTGGTTAATGAATCTTGCAGTAGAACACAGAAACTGTGGCCCTATCATTCAACCAGTTTGTCTTCAAGAAAGATAAAGGCACATGTAAACACTTGAGAACTTCTTAGGAAAGCTAAACACTGTGTCTGACAAAGCAGGGCACATTGAGACCAAAAATGGATATGCCACTACAGAAGCACTGACAACTGAAGGGAAAACCACACTCTTGACTATCTAGAAATCAGATAATTCCTATAGGTACATGTTCAATTTAAACTCTGTATTTAGTGGATGAGTAGCTAATGATCATATGAAACTTTGGCTCAGACCACTTTCCTTTAAAGAGGAAAAAAACTCAACCCTTTCATGTTTTTACTCTCATCTATCAAAGATCTGGTTGACCTCAGAAGCCCCATGCTTTCCAGCTGAAAATAACTTTATACAAAGAGGAGAGACACACAGTGTCTGGCACACAGTGAAGCACACAAGGATGTGTGAACTAAAATTAATACTGGGTCCTTGTTTATGAACTGAACAATAGGCAGAACTAATTATGAAAGTTATAATTTTTTGAAATGTATCACAGCACTAACACTGAAAGATAGGACTTTTTAACTCAAGTCTAAAACCATTACTTCCCTGGGAGCTGTGTTGGTCAGAGTTCATGGGGAAATAATATGTTCCCAAAATATGCTAACAAATATGTATCTTACCAAACATTGGGGCTGCAAGGAAAGAGCCACAAGAGGAATATGTTTGTGTACATGTGCTGTGTGCAAGCAGTGAGGAGCTTCCTTGTTTTAGAGCCCTCTACATCCTTTTTGGAAATTGATCATTTTACTCTCTGAAGCTTGAACACATCACAAAAGAGCATACACATAGGAACCTCCCTTCTTGTATACTCAGCTGAGAAAACCAAATGATGATGAAGCAAATGAACCTTTGGCTAACATGATGAGGCAAAGGGAGCATTGGTGGGTATAGATGGAAAAGATGGTCCTAGAAGTGAGCAAAATTTATGGACACAGTTGACTTTGAGAAGTATTAAAGTTTAAATACAGCATTTAACTAGTCTTTAATCTAACAGTACAACCCAACCTATCTGCAATAATTCTACCTTATCCACAAGGTCAGCATTGAGTGTGTACCTAAACTAAATGCAACCCTATGACTTTCTACAACAAAGCCAGCTGTTATTAAATAAATCATGAGAACACTTGCTGGTAAGCCTTTATATTAAGAAAAATATGATATATGTACTCCTATTAAGTGTTCTATAGACTAAAAGCTTTCATAATTCAGTCAAATAATTAAAATAAAAATTCTATATAACAAGTTTATCAGCCTCTGACTAAAGTGTTGTATTATTCTAGTTGTTGTTTTTTCTCTCAGGAGAGTTAAAAGTAACCACTGGAAGAACCATGGAGGCAAGGTCCCACTAAAAAGTGACTTTGGTACATTCCCAGAATTATAACTCAGATGCAACAAGTAATGCAAAATTTGGGCTTAGAATTTTCTGTATAGAGACAATTTGACATTGACATGATTCTCCAATCTGTGTATCTAAAAATAAATTACATTCAGGAATTAGATTGGATCCATCTATAATTCATAAGACCACTCAGTTTACAAATATCTCTCTATATACACTTAAGCTTCACTCCTCTTTCTAGGATTCTACTATTAAATAACTTCAATCATACAAAGTCAAGAATAAATATTCATGAATGTTTGATTAGAACAAAAATTCTGGTTTTGAGTAAATATAGACTGAAGGGTTTTTTTCCCACTGCAAGTCCAAAGGTCTTTTATGTTACTCATATTTGTATGATAGTCCCCTCCAAAAGCTACAATCAAAATTTGACATTCTATATCAGTATCTGGCTAAAGCTTCTACATGGCATAAATAATTTATAAAACTTAAAAATGGGGTATAAAAATTAAAGGATTTGTCTCTTTTTATATAAAAGGCATGTCTCCTGTAACTTAGAACTCCTGGTTGCTGATGTCTCCAACCCAATAATTCAGTGTAATTTTAAAAAATAGTCTTTCCATGCATCTCTGACTGCAACTGTGAGTGGACCTTTCATATAATTTTGCTCTTTAGGACTTAATGCAAGAACTTGTCTCCCTTCAGCTGTCTCAACTAATCTTGAGAAATAAGGCCCTTATACCATATTTGGCTTAAAAAAAAAAATAGAAAAGAACCATTGAAATATGTAAGGTACCTATTTGCTCTTCCTTTGCCCCTTTATAAAATTTCCCTTAACTGGGTAAGTGCTTTTCTTTTCAAAAGCTGATTGATCTGATTTGATCTAATTTGAGATGTATGAAGCCAGTACAATTCCAACAACTGATATCTGAATAAGGCCTAAAAAAAAAAAAAGAAAAACAACATTTAAACTTGTGTAAAAAGTTCCCAAAATAGATTAATTTAAACTCATATTTTTATATTCACAGAATTGAATTGTTTCTATTGTCAGGCTTAAAGAACCTGGTCACATTAACAGCAAGCATAAGTGGTGCTGACTAGAGACAAAAAAAACCAGTCAAACTATAGTTATCCAAGCTTCAAGAAAATTTCAGCATGGTTTAGAGAAAGATGGAAATGGAAAGATAAAGATCTAAATAGCATTCAGGCAAGCCATTTCATCTTTTTGCTCTTTGCAATGCTTTTGAACCATTTAGAAGAGAATCCACTGTCAGTGTAAATTTGTTTTGACTAGAATGCAGCAGTACCAAAAGGTCAGCTTTTTAAATTATTCTCATCATAAATCAGTGCAGGATTAGTCTTTATTGTACTAAATGAAGTGAACATTCCAGCATTCTTATCAGATTTGAATAAGGCAGATGTTGATGGGATTGAGGGCTTAAAAACATTTAAGTGAATTACTTTTCAAGGATAGCCAGTTTATTTCATCAGTTTGCTGGACATTAACCTTGGACTCTAAATTTAAGCTGCTTATACACTTTTACAGACACATCAGCATTGGATCATTTCTGCTTTGTCTCTGAAGGTTAACAGATTAATTACAGTCTACACATTCAAGTGAGTAAGCTACAACCTTACCATCTTCTGATGAATCAGAAAAAGAAGGCAGGAGGTGAAGGTCCCCTGCCTGCCTGCCAGGCTCTAGAATGCAGCACAGTAGAGCACAGCCCTTGGCAGGCTGAGCTGAAAAGAGCTGCAATCAGGACAGACAACGAGCTGCACGTTAGTAAAGGAGGCTAGTTAGCACCAAACTCAGTGATTCACTATGCTAAGTCCAACTGTGCACTCCTCAGTGGAAGGATTTTATTCTTCCTGTATAGCACTGATAATGTGCAGAAAGCCAACTTGGTAGTTTTCTGGATAGCTGGAATTTTCTCTGGCTTGTTTTACAGCCATATCTACATTGCACAAGTACAGATGCAGGAAGTTACCTAGACCAGTAAATACTTCGACCTTATATCAGCTTATTTTAAAGCTTGATTTCTTCATAAAAAAAAAAAAAAATACCTGTACCTTCAGCAACAGAAAAAAGGCTGGTTTTCTGATTAGGAAATATTTTTTATTTCATTCTTTTCAAAGTGTTCTTACTGCTTACCTTTTCCTATCTTGGCAGCAATACAGTTGACATGATGCACTACTCATATGAGAATAATACTTTGCTTGCTGTATCATACTTGCAGTCTTCTGGGTCTCCTATTTCAGCTTGCACTTTATCAGGTCTTACAGCTGTTTGATTTCTTTGTTTTATATTTGACTTCTGCACTTGAGAAGAGTGCTAGGTTGGTAGCCCAGGAGAATTGAGTCCTTTGTTCATCCACTGAGCAATTTATTTCCAGCTCAGTTGAAAACATAACCTGAGAGATTGAAAGGCAGTATTAACTCCTGCCCACTGTTTGCTTGAAAGGTAGGACTGTCCAGCATAAGAATACTGCAGGCTTTGTGTGGCTTGCAAAGAACTCACACAGAATAGTGCTTTCTAAAATTCACCATAACTTTTAGTGACAGATAGGATCCCCCTTCCTTGCCTTCTGTCCTTCAGAAAGAGATGAAAAGGAGAAATGGATGGCTGCACTCGGAGTCTGCCCTTGTACAAACACAACTGATTAGTTTGTGGAGCTTGTTGTGTTTGAACTGTCCTCCTTGACTTCTTGTCATTGTGAGAAGTTAAAACAGTTTTCCTCTTTGATTAGGAGTTTGGTTCAGTTCATTGAATTTCTTCACCCATTCCAGTCCCCAAGAAGAGGACACAGAACAAAGGCATTTCCTGACGTGTCACTGAAAATTGGCCAACATAATATGAGCCTGCTTCATCTAACATCCCCAATGGCAAATTCATTTATTTTGCTGGTCCATACTTATTTTCATAAAGCCAGTTTCCCCTTTATAGCCATAGAATGGTTTGGGTTGAAAGGGACTTTTAAGGTCACCTTGTTCCAATCCCCCTGCCAGGAGTAGGGACACCTTTCACTAGAGCAGGTTGCTCAAATCCCCATTCAACCTGGCCTTGAACATTTCATAGAATCATAGAATCAGTAAAGTTGGAAAAGACATCCAAGATCATCAAGTCCAATTTTTTAACTAATACCATCATGCCCACTGAACTGTACTGTGAAATGTCACGTCCTGTTTTTGGGACTTTTCCAGGGATGGAGTACACAGACCTGAGAAGAGTTGCAAACTTGTCACAATTTGTCTGTGCTGACTTTAATACTTTGGGCTATACACAATCAGTTTAATCTCTCCTGAAATGACAGTCTTTCTGAAAAGTAAAATGTCTGGTTCTCTGTAAAGCTGTTTCAAAATAATTACTCAGCTTTAGTCGTTTATAAAACAAATCATATATATGTCACATTTCACCACTGATTTTTAAGCCTGACTGCTTGGATTTTCATGGTTATGAATTCCATGAAAATATTCTATATTCCAATAGACAGTTCCCCCTTTTACACCTTTCTCCTATTTACCTCATCACCCATAGTTTTATAATGCTGCAGCTGTTTCCATATGCAGTATTTTACCAACTTTTAAAATGATAATTCTTGTCTAGAGAAAGCATTCCATGCACTAAGGCTTCAAATCCTTGCTCCAAAGATTGACTAAATCTCACTGTTTTCAACACCATCAATATAATACCATGACTTTTTTTCTCCAGTTTTTAAGCACTGAGCATAATTATCAGCCCCAGGAATTTAATATCCTCAGTACCACAGACCAAGGTTAGAACTCAGGAAAAAAAAAATTGAATATAGTAAAAAATTCTGTACATCATCATAATCAGTTTATTTTTCCAAATAGAAATAGCTTCACAGCTTAACCACAGCTTTGGAAAAGTTACCCAGAAAATTGCATGTCAAAATGATAAATCTGTCAATTTTTAAAGCTGCTTATTGTTGTGGGCATGACACCAAGAGTAAAATAAGGAAAACTTCATCCTGTATACAAGAAACATATCCCACCTGACCTTCAATTACTTTATCATGTGACTGGCTGTGTGCATACATTTTATTCTCCTGATCATGAAGTAAGAGAAAGGAAAATAATGCATGCACAATTTCCTGCATGAAAAGTTGTTTGTCTAAGTAATAGGCAAGACAACACATAAGATAAAATATCAGGGAAAAAAACCAAAACCCATTTTCAGCCACTAAAAAAATGTTTTGAAAACTGCCAAATCACTCTGAACTCGCAGAAATTGTATAACACAGCAACTGAAAATATTATCATATTCCCAGACTTTCTCAGGGAAATTCTACCTGGACAGAGCTGGGACTTTGTCATTCACCAGCCTCACCCACCCCTGCCTCCAATAAACTCACAGTGCTTAGATGCTTTTATGCTCTATTACAACTGGTGAAGTTTTTCTAGGCCACTAAAATCAGTCTCAATGGACTTTTCATTTTCCATTAAATCAGAGAACAGCTGTGTTGAATGGGAGATTTAAAGATCATCCACCATCACCAAAGCCCTCTGCAGGGGCATCCTCAGCCAGATCATGTTCAGAGCCCCGTCCAACCTGACCCTGAATGTTTCCAGAGGTGGAATTCCTGCTTCCTCTTTGGGCAACCTGTGACAGCATTTCACCTCCCTCATTATAAAAAAAGTTCTTCAGTGGCCACTCAAATTGTCATTTCCAAGGAATTAAAGGAAAACTTAAGGCATAAAATCGGAGCTTTAGAAAAGTTTAGGAATTATTTTATCTGCTAAATGCTAGTTAGACAAAAAGCAACTTTGCAATTCTTCCTTTCACAAATTCCTAACATCCATGTGGCAAAATGTTGAGAACACTGACATGGAAATGAGATTGATAAAAATTTTATGGCATCTTTAACTATGAGTTATTTTCCAGATAGAAAGATGCAAGTGAACCCAGAACAAACAGAAGAGTTAAGATCAATCAGAATACTTTTTTGCATAAAATAAATAGGATTTGCAGATCACTGCTTGAAAAGCATTAATTATAAGTCTTAATCAGGATTTCATTTTAGATTTCATGAAAGTAATGAGTGTACCTCTCTTGCTACTAATTATATATTCTGATTATCCTCTTTCATTCTGTTTGCGGGTGGCAGGGAAGCATGCCTAGCTTCTCTTCCTTGAAATTTTATTTCATATTATTTTACTGACTGACATATGTTAGAACTGTTTTAATTATATTTTTATACTTAATTCTTCTTGAAGCATGATTCAGACATTTCTTAATTATTAAGTGAATTTTTTTTTTTCACAGTACGATCTGTTTTGGCTCTGGCTCAGATGTCACTGCACTACCACAGACAATTCAAGGAACTACATTGGTCCTTTAATTCTTTTGAATAGCCATAGAAACTCTCTCTATATATGAATATATATATGTGTATATATATATTTTTCAGAATACTGAATATTTGCAAATACAGATTAAAAACGTGACTAAGGTAGTACTTGTGGTGAAAATATGACAGAAACAATGTATTTTGAATCATGCTATATTTTTAGTGAAATCATGTGTTTAGGAGTCTTAGCTTAAAAATTTGGACCAAGTAATGAAGATTCATGCCAATTTCTCATGGTTGTGACGGCACAGCAAGCTTTTCAGATGGGAGAGAGTCCCAGGAGTCCCACTAAATCCACTACAAATGTTGCAGATGAGATGCACTGAGCTGGTTACTTTAGCTAGGAAAAGGATATTTTAGATAATTTACAAAGATGCATGCAGACTTCTGAAACAGTTTGTGTCAATAAGAACCTGGTAGGGAAATTCTTGATTAATTTCATCTCCCCATGAATGCAGACATATTTTCAATGTTTTGTCTAGAGTTATTTTAGTGGATCATTTGATGCAATATGCATCTATTACTTTGGTAACATTTTTCGTTCCACTATCAACATGAAGACATCTTTTCCTTGCATTGCATATAGCTCTTCCTCACCATTATCTTTACTTCAACACCAGTAGAAGCTCAGCAGTTGCTTTTTGTTCAGAATGTAGATCTTTAACAATTTGTATATTCTGGTTTAGAAGCATCTTGACAGATAAAGGGACCTGCTCCTTACTTTTTCCTCCAGCCTCTCATGCTTATTCCATGATTATTCTCATGGCTGCTGTGACAGTCTGATTTCAGTGACTCATATAAACAACATTTCTTCAGAGGCAGCAGAACAGGTACACAGTGAGGAGATTCTCTGCCACAGGCATCAGCTCAAATGCCTGTTCTTCTGGGAGCCTGTCTTTCCTTCAGAGATGTCTTTATTGCCAGGTGACACCCAGGCCTTCCAGAGGCTTTTTCAGAGCTCTCCACTCCCATCTGAGCAGACATGGTGGTGGGACAGGTTATCCTTCTGGCTTGTCAAGCTGCCTCAGAAACCTCTACTTATCTCAAGAGAAGGCCTTGGCATGGCAACCCTCACTCACCTCCTTGCACAGGAGTCCTGTGCAGACACAGAAATACACTAGCTCCTGAGCTCCAAGGCAACATTACCTTCTCCATGCCCTCCATCCTATTCTCACATGCCACTCTGAACTTTCTGGAGAGTCTCTTCTTCAACATCTTTCCCAGAGCTTCATTCTCTTTCCCCATACAGCCCCACAGTTCAGAGTTGGGCAAAACATTTCCTTTTAGGATTTCTCAGAACTGTAGCTCTGGTTCTGAGAGTCCTCCCTGAACTCCCAGAATGAAGGGGAGTCATATAATTGGAAAAATTTAGAAGGGACAATAGCCCTGCTACAGTTTTCAAACACATTTCTTCATAGCTTCATTTGGGCAAGTTAAAAACTTTTGTGTATGCTTTAATTTGATTCATCCTGGTGTATAATCATGAACAACTGCTCTTTCCTAAATTCCTTCTCTGCTAATGTTTCTCAAAATATCCAAAACAAAAAAGAACATTTCAGATGCTGCCTAAGTACCTGTTTCATGATGATTGCATTATAAGTAGCATCCAAGAGACATCACCATTTCATAATGTGTTTTAGAAATCCTTGTATTACCATCTGAATATGGCAAAGGAGGTGATTAGCAAAGGCAATCATACCAGTGAATATCAGTTGTGTAAGGACAGGGGTGGAATATTTTGAATGACTTGCTGAAATGAAACATAGAGATATAGAACTGGCTTTGAGAAATATCTAACTAGTCCAATTTATAGAAACCTTTTCCTGTTTTATTGCTATCAAGTGTCAGAATTTGAAGTCAACAGCATCAGCTACATACAATTTCATCCGAAAAGTGCAAGTGGACTCAAGTGGAATCTACAGAATTATAGAATAGAGTGGGTTGGAAATTCATCTGATCCAGCTCCTCTGCAGTGAGCAGGGTGTGATCTCAGAGTGTACTCAAGCGAACACATTCACAGTTCCTGCTTTTGGCAGACTTAAGCACATACTCTGAAGAAGCTGGTAACAACACACTGGTCTTCAGAACTTACAGCATGGAAAATTCTTTTGCATTTGGTAAAAGCCATAACAGGCTTGCTCCCAAAACTCTCATGTGTGCCCAAACAAGTCACCCTAATATACTATTTTTTTCCCAAATATACTAGCTGTTCTAGAGCATCTGTGTGCTTTACCTGCATCCTAACTTCTCTAATCACTTCTTTTAACATACTTTCTCTCTAAAAAAAACTCAAAGCAATACTTGAGTTATGCCACTTTCAGAGGTTCATATACTTACTTTTTGAAATTAATTTTTTTCGTAGTGAATTATTTGACCAAGGGAAAACTGTCCTTTTCTTTCTTGCATTGCACCACAGATAACATGTTTACTAGCAAAAAAAAAAAATCTCAAGTCTATGCTATGACCTTTGTTAGACAAGATACTCTGTAAATTCAAACCACGGGAAAAATCAAAATTAAAGCACGAAACAGTACTTAAATAAATGCCATGGAGAAATGTATCACAGAAAGGAATAATTATGATTATATTGGTTTTGCAAATTGCATAAAATTCTTGCCTCTCTCCCCTGGGAATCTCCTCTACAAGCGAACAATTGCAGAAGGCAGGGGGCACAGAAGGTTTTCAACAACGTTTAGAACTAACAGAGGCAACCAGGTAATTTACGGTCGTGTATTTAAGGGGTCATAAAAATCCAGACAGTTGTTCTAATCTGAAATTACTCACTTGAATTAGAGCACTTCAGTCCAGTGACCTCTGAATGCCACACCCAGAGAACATAATAGAGCAAGGTACCAGTGTGCTGGCAGGTATCACTTCAGGGGGAAGTTATATTGATTCAACACATCACATCCTTGAATGATACAGGGACCACCAATGCTTACATTGAAGCCAGCAGTTTGCATTTAATCTCTTGTTTAATTTTCCAGAGTTTAACAGAAGAGCAGAAATATTTTTCTTACTTGCAGATTACTGAATCTATTTCTTCTTGGTGGTGACTCAGAACATGATGGGAATGCCCACCTGGCACACTCTGGGTATCATATGTGGAGCCTACTTGCATCAGCTTCTCATTTTAATTACTTTTAGGAGAGATAAAGAGAAGCAAAGAGGTAAGTCACAAAGTGCACCATGATCTTTTATTTAAGAGAAAATATAAAAGCTTATTACCTTATCAGGTAATTATTATTACTTTATATTACTCTTATCTGAAGTTCACAAAATCAACATTTTCCTCTCTGAAAACTCTTTTTCAATTAGTGTTTGAGTAGTTAGCAGCTTTTTCTAAAGCTGTTTTAGCAACTGAGAAGCTAGTGGGAGACAAACCTCTTTGTAAGGAAGCCTTCTTTTCTTCTGATGGTTTCTTATTTACTGCAGCTTGATTTGAAATCTACAAACCAACCCCCAGGTAAGTAATTTCAAAGGAGAAACTGCTGTTTCACTGTAATTGGTGTGGCAATAGTCATGACATGAGCAGTTTAGGCTTCTGTGACAAACTAGGACTTCTGTTTTTTCATCTGAACAGGCTGCATTATTTATACTGAGGGCAACAGGTTGTATGGGATTGCTATAGATCCTTTTCTTTCCATCCACGTCGTCAAACAATGGCAGGGAACAGAAATATTAGACAGTGCAGAGATCAGTCTTTTGTCTGGGGCAAATATATATACATACTGTAGATCCATTGCAGGTGGAATCACTGATAAATCCAGTTATAAAGGTATTGAGATGTTGAGACTGTTTAGTTATAACTTACATCAAACTCAGGTGAGGTCTGGTGCCTCAAATTTGTATAATGAGGACATCTTTTGCAACCATGTAGCCATACACAGCACAAAGACCCATTTGTTGGTATCTCTGTGCACAGTATGTCCACCCTTCCCCACAAAGAAAAAAAAAACTGGCAATTCAGTCACAAAGGGCCACAGAAATGAAGCAGGAATTGATGGTTAAACTTACAATTCTGAGATTCGAAATTAAGACTAGCAATGGTGCTGTAGAAACTATCCAATTTATGAGATATCTATTCTAAAAATACGAAAGTATCATTCCCCTGGAAAACTGAGATTTATCCTGTAGAGTATAAACTCTGCAAAGGAAATTATTCTGACTGTGCTTCTTCACCATGATTGATTTCTGCAGGGAAAACATAGTAGAAGGTACAGGAACAATTTTTTAAAGTGAAGAACACTGGTTGTTCAAGCATGGGAAAGTAATTGAAGGTAATGAAGGCTCTACAACACATAAAAAACCCCAAATCTGTATAGCTGAGAGCAAAAAGAAATCTACTGGATCATAAACAACAATCAGTACTCAAAGGCACATGGTAAATGAATGCCTTTTATTCAGAGTGTTGGAAGGAAAGAAATTCCTCCATTTTTGTGCAAGAAAATTCTTTGTTAGTTTCTAGACCATGCAAAGATGAATACATCTGGAATGGTGACTTCAGCATCTTTATGAGGAGCCACTGGAATCAGAGAGGCTTTGAGGACAAGAATCTTGAAGACTCCATAAAATACAATAAAAATTTCTTCATGGGCTCTGCAAAGAGGCTGGGTTTATATGGAGGGTGATTAGCACAGCCTGGACCATGACTGTGAGAAACTGCTGCAGGTCCCACCAGCTTCACAGAAAACTCATCACATCTGGAGAGATGCTTCGTTGGCACAAATGTGAGGAGGCTTTATTGTACATCAGAAAGCTCCTGAACATCAAACAGGAACGTCTGTACAGCTCATAACTATCTGAAGAAGGGAACATGCCATGTGTCTCAAAGTTCTCTCAGAGGCAGCAGGAGTCCAAGGGAATGCTTATCCAGAAAAAGCACCTCTTCTGTCACTGCACCTGTCTTCTGGGATGTGTGTCATCTATTCACCTAAAGCTCTGCACTTGGAACACTTTGACATGGGGTGTCAAGTGTCAGAAAAACCCTGTGTGTCCCCCATGTCAGCTTCAAGTGTCCTGCAAAGCTTACTGAGATTATAGATACAATTAAAGCAGAGTCCCAAGAAAGGAGTGAGCTGGAACTTACGTCAAGTTCCTTTTTTATTTTATAACAAATAACCCTCAATTATAAAAAAAAAAGCCTATGATGATTTTACTATTCTGATCCTTACTCTCCTCAGATGTTTTTTCCATTTGCTTTAAAGTAAAATTTTCTTTTCAGTAGCATCTGAATAAATGTTTCTAAGGAAAGCAATCTTACCTAGGTGTATTGGGAAAATTACATACATGCAAAATGTAATCCACAGAGATTTTATAGGTTTTCTATATATTAATCAAATCACATGATATATAGTCAAAATTGCTGTAAACATTATTTTCTGAGAAGGACATGCACCACCACCAAAAAAAAACAAAACAAAAAACCTTCAAACAAGATGAAACAGATGCATAATTTGCCCAACAGTACATCAAGAAGTATTCACAAATATTGCCTCCTTTGTTAGCAAAACTTATCAGCAATTAGACTGGAACAAATCTATTTTATATGCAAATGAGCAAATTAAAAGAGATTATAAATGACCTTTGTCACATTCACTACTGAATTTCAGAGAACTCGTAACCAAACTACATCAATTAATCCTTATATATAGGTCTGAAGATGTATTTTAAATGTGTTGGGTGCAATGTCTAAAAAAATAGTATAAGGTTTTTGCTATTGCAGTATATTACACAGATAGGTTCTTTTTATCCTGCTCAAATCACCATTTCATTGAGGTAAACCAATGAGAAATAATCAGTGTCATTGACTTGTTTGATTTAATTCTATTCTTCTGTGGTTTCTGAGGTTAATACTAGTTTTAATGACCTTTTTACTAAATAACTCTATTGACTATCATGGTACAACACTAAAAACCATTGAAAGAAACAACACTGGAGGTAGTCTTTGTGGAGACAGAACATCAGAGGATTTGCAGTAACCTGTCTACATTTCTTCAAACCAATTTTAGAACATCCTGTCACCAATGCAGGGAGTTTTATCAGATTTAAACAGAATGAGCTAGCAGTACCTGCTCAGTATCTACAAAACAATATCTACTGTTTAATATGTTGTAGTCCTCATACATGTGTTTATTTCTAATGTAGACTGATAAAAAAATATTCCCTGGCACATTAAAATTTAGTAAACTTCAGAGTTCAAAACAGAACATTGGTATGGTTCTGCCAGCACTTGGTTTTGAAGCGCTGAGCTTTCCAAGAAATTACAGAAATAATTCATTGTCAGTGTCCTCCCAAAGTAATTTTGCAAGCAACTATCAAAAGACCTGAAATTCCTACCTACCACTAAAGCATGATGTCAGCCATAAACCATATGCAAGCAACTTTTGAAAACCAGATTTTTTAAAGAAATTCATGCAATTATAGGCTTTTGCCAAAACCAGAGCACACAAACCTGGAAGCAAAGTGAACTGCAAATATAAACTGCAAACACAATCCAATTATGCATGTTAATGTAATAATCTCAAGGGTTGCTGGAAACTAAAGCAAGCATGGAAAATGGATATCTAAGGATCATACTAGAGAAGAAGGAGTAGATTAAGAAATAGTATCAGAAGAAGGCCCTGTTATATCAACATTTTTCTAGTTTACCCTGTGAAATGTATTTCTTCAGTCTAACAAAGTTGCACAGGAGTAAAGGTAGTAATGGAGATTGCCATGCAAGAATATATGACATAGCCAAGTATGCTGCTCTAATCTCTGTAATATGAGAGACAGAAGAGAGAGAGCAAGGAAAATCACCAAATAACAGTTATGCCCTTCCTAGACAGGGGTATAAAGTGGAACTCCTTTTAGCCTGAGCAAGTGCACAAAGAGCCATTACCTTGCTTTTTCAAGTCTTCACTGTCAGAAGTGCTGGGTGACAGCACAATGGACAGGCAGCTCCATTCAGGTTGACAGCAGTTCATCATGCTTTGCTAAATTACATTTCTTTTCTTAACAGCAGTGGAATTAGCCAGAAGCCTGCACAGCTGACATACCTAGCATGGTATGAACAGCAGTCTATGAGGGGAAAAAGCCTTCTTGAAAGTGTGTTAAAATGCTTGAGTAGTGCCTGAACACCTGCTCCTTATATTGACTTTTATATCTTTACAGTTGTTCACCAACTAAGAAGAACAGGTAATTATGATGCTTTATTATGGATTCAGAAGTCTGAGCTCCACTTCCAGTGTTTTTGGGTTTTTTTTCCTAGCCACTGTGTATACTATAATTACTTTAAAGTGGCAACATATTCCAGAAAGATTACAATTTATTATAGATGTGCCCCCATATGTATTGATACATATATACAACAATTTAGCATTCTGCCTTCCTGTGCATGATCCTGAGGTGCCATTTAAAATAATTCTGGGCCTTCCGTTCAAGAGTTTTAGCTCGGATTTTGTTTGTTCCCCCTCCATGGTATCCCACTTTGTGGGTGGTCTTACCGTTAAGATAACAGATTTTTTTTTTTTTTTTAAGTTAACTAAGCCTTTAGAAATTAGTTGAGAGGGAAGGAAATATGTTACTGCAAAATGGAGGAAAATACACAGTTGTTCTCTACCTGGGAAGCTCAGTTATATTTGAATCTGCAGTTATGTGCCTGAGTCAAAATAGGTACTTTTCTCTGCTTGACTTTAATAGTATGATTTTGGGGCCTAGTCTTCTGCCTTCCCCCTGAGAATGAAATGAACCGATTCCTGTGGACAGATGTAACAGGTACTTGTGTGATCTCCAAAAGCTAGCTGTACCCTCCAGCACCCCTTAGTCACATCACTCTGCCACCACAATTGTAAAGTGATGCTTTTGGGGTGGGGAAGGCTGTTCTCCACTAGGACAGTGTCACAGGAAGTAACCTTTATTTTAGTCCCTTTATTGGAAAAAAAATTCTGTTTAGAACTGGAATATGTCAATGGAGATAAGTTCTTTCCTCTTTTACCTTTGAATTTAGTGGGTCAAATATTGGACTAATGTGCTCCTGATGGAAGAGGATGAAGTTTTGAGAAGAATCAGGAAAGATTGTGCAGTTAATGACTGAGAATTGCTGGTGTTATCTCACACAGGCACTTTGAATGGGAGCTGGGATTTGGATGAAGGCTAATTTACTGCACGAGTTTTTCCCAGTAATGTGCAGGTAACCTGTGTCTGATTGTCCCAACCTCAGCTGAATCAGTAGTGCCCCTGCTTTTGTCAGTGACAGTGAAGAGCCCACTTTAACAGGTGTCTTCTGATAAAAGATCATGCTGCCCATAAGGTCATGCAATACATTAACTTATCAATCTACCCAGACAATCAGCCCAGGTCCAAAGACAATCAGAACTGTTCTGTGCTTTTAAGTGGTGATAGCATAGTGTGGTTTGTGTTTCTCTTCTTATTTTGGAAAATGGGTGCATTTTGTTCTGCTGTAATTATTAATGACTTTTAGAAAAGGTGATGCTGCAGCTTGTGATATTGCTATGGGCAGCTAAGGGAGCTGCTGGCAGCCACCACTGCTTTGCCAGCTGTCCTCCCCAACAAACACAAACCTGGCAGCCTGGGCGGATCAGGTCTAGAATAAATAAGCTTGTATCCTCCTCCTTTGGCTTAGCTTTTAACTTGGCTCAAGCCTCATGCTCTCTGCTAGCCTGTAGGATGGTCTGTAGGGTGAAATGAAAGACTAGAGCTTGTTGGAGGGGAGAACATAGTCCAGAGATGTTTCCAGATTGTCTCATAATACCTGTGTCCTTCAGGAGCTGCCACAGCTCTAAATCCATTTACATTCTTGTCCCTTACTGGCTGTCACTTTCCTGACAATTCAACCATTTTATGAGTTTCTTTGTGAGGCAAGAAAGTCTTTTGTCTACAGTGCATTTTACACCTGAAGCTCCTTACATAATACTTCAAATGTCAAGAAGAATATTAGTTGCACTGGAGTGCTGGACCTTAAAAGTGTTTTTCAACTGCGATCTTGACAAGTTGAAAGTTTATTAAAGCAAGTTTGTATATGACAAAAAAACTTAATTTAGGCTGTGCACTGCCTAATATTTTTCTCCAGTGATGCCTCTCAAATGCCACTTTCTTGTTTATTGTCACTCTCAAATAAAGGAGAGATGTTAACCTGGATTAGCAGTTAAAATACTGGACCAGCGTGGCTGGTGGTTCTAATGAATAATTTTAAGTCTGCACACTGTGCCTGAGGTAAATTTGTTTCACTGCTTTGGAGGTGAACACCCTTCAGGGCAGCCACTTGTACAAGTGGAGATGATCCTTTGCCCTAATCCTGGCACAGGGAAACAGGGGAAGATGCCAGGGTCAGAGAATCTCAGCTTTCAGGAGGGTGGGCTTCCAGACAGGATGGCCAGGAGGCAAAGCTTGGACTCTGAATCCCCCCCAGACAGCGACTGCATGAGAATATAGGCCCAAGTATATTGTTTAGAGGAAATCTAGGGAAAGACATAATCAAACCCCTGATTTTGTAGACTCTTGGAAAAGTGGAGGAAATGCTTTTATGTAAAATATTACTCTAAACATGCTTCATAGCAGTTCTCAGTGTGCACAACAACTGAGGTCAATGCTCATTTATTGTACTCATGTTACAGTGGCAGTAATTACCTAAATACATTTTATTTGTAGCAGAAAACTTGGGAGACAAAGTCAGCCAGATATTTCTGTTTCAACCCATTACACCTTAAAAATGCTTCCAAATGAAGATAAATAAATTACACATTTTTAAAATAAACTTAGAAAACTAAATATTCTCACTCTGAAGGAATAAAGATGTTTACTCAAACTTTTGGAACAAGGGTATTTAAAAGAAAAATAATAAGCTGTCAAGAAGGGTATTATTCCTTATTCATAATTCTATGGTTTAGAGGTTGAAATAATTTGTTCAAAATGAGAACTACACTAGCTAATAATTATTCAAATACACCGTAAGATTAATTTTTATAAGATACTGTATTGGCACTGCTCATATTAAATATTCCCTCACATAAAATGCAGTGAAAAAGAGTACCTTGTAAATATTTGGGAATACATATATTAATAAAATAATCTTTTAGAATGAATGATTTGTAAACAGAAAAAAAAATTACAAGTATTTCTCTGCAATTCCTGCTTCAAAGTAAAGTAATTTGAAGGACTCCTGTGAACTTCTCAAAAGAGCAATAGATCTGCCAAAACATAATGTTGTTCTTTCAGCTACATACTCTTTCTCAGTTGAGGATGCCTACTTTTAAAGTATTAATTTATAAAGCATCTTGATACCATTGAATATGAAAAACCATACATAACTGCAAAATGTCATTATTATTCTACATTCACCTTTTACTTCAGTGCTATAACAACTCACAGACTATGTTTTGTTAATGACTCTACATAGGGTTGCTGAGTACTGTGTTGAAGCTTTCAGTTTAGAAACTGTACTGGTAGACAGAGAGGAAGAAAGCACTTTTGTGTCAATCAGATGATCTAAGCCAAATAGTTTTTAGTACTAAAAAGTAGCCAAGTATTTTCTTGGCACAGTAAGAAACATTTGTCTGAATAATAGCTTGTTTGACAGAGGAATGAGGAATGTTCATTTTCATCTATACCAAGGATATGATGTGAAAATATATTCCTTTTCTATATTTAGCAGGAGGATGTTAATACTCTTGTGCCCAAGGGAGGAGACCAATGAAAGAGAAGTGGTGCTCTGGGATGATACAGAAGTGAGGCACATCACAGGAGGTCCTGGCTATGATAGTATTAGTCTGGAAGGGATCCTGAAATCCAAACTGAGATGCAGTCTGACTGAGCACACTGTGTGGCTGGCATGCAAGTTAATGTAGGCCCTTGTCCATTTATATAATGCTGCACCTTTCTCCTTTGGTGCTGGGATGGGTGTTTTGCAATGACAGCTCACATGATATTACCTGCTTTCCCAAACCCACAAATTAATAGCCACATCAATTATCAAATATCAGTTTTGTGCACAATGTCAAGTAGGTAAAAACAACTGGTCTATTATTCTGCCTTAAATTTAAACTACAGCAAAACTCGGGAAAGTGAAGTGCACTAACTGCTAGGCTGTGGACTTGGTCACTGTTGTTACGGATTTTTTTTTGTTTTTTGTTTTTTATCAAACAATTGTAGGGCAGATGAAAAGGATCTCTTGCCTATTATGCCTGGCCCCACCTTCCTTCCTTCTCTATATCCCTGTGACTGTAGGAAATAGCAACTGGAACACTGGGATTGATGTGCCAGGGAGCAACCAGGACTGACAGGGTGTGGAAATCCCACGTCAGAGGAGATGAAGTGCATTTCTGTGTGCTGGTGGCTCAGTTCTTGCCCTTAAGACATCCAGTGCAGCAGACAGGACAATGGGTAATTCCTATCCATGTGGGATACAATGTGAGCTCCACAGTGCTGTAAACCATATCCAAATTCAGCATGTTACTAATCTCTGAAAGAATCTGTAGCCAGAGCTGGTGTCCTCCATCACCCACTCCATCACACAGATCATGGTAAAATCCCCTGGAGACATCTCTTGGCTGGAGGCCAGGCATCATCTGCAACGCACATTTTGTAGCTCCCACGAGAGGGCAGGTGTGATAGTGAGCATGTGGGTGAAACTGCCTTGGTTTTACAATAAACCCTCCGCCTCTCCCTGGAGCTTAGCTGCAAGTTTGCTACAGCATAGCAACACTATTTCCTGTATAAAAATGAAAAAAACACAGAACAGACTGGGCTTTTTTCCAGATAACTAGGTGTGGAAGTGAAGAAAATTAGTGTAAATTCTAACATGCAGAGACAAAAAATCCCCGAGCAAACCAACCTGTTTTCCAATTTCACAATAGTAAACTTTTAATAAAGAGGAAATATCTGAGCTTCTACCTTCATGAGTGTTTGGGGACAGAATTTTCTTTCTTGTTCCAATGGGTGGAGGAAGTAAATCCCAAGAGTGGGTAATCCAATTTTTTCTATAGCTGAATAAAAAGCTAGGATTTAAGACAGCATTTCCCAGTGAGCTGGCAGAAGGAAGGTAATATGTGCAGGGCTGACTGAAGGCATCTTGCTGCCCCTTGTCCTGCTCTGAATACCATGGGGAGGTGTTGAACACCCCTATCCAGCACAGAAAGGCTTAACAGAGTTTTCTGGTCCCCATTTTTGCTGCATCTGCCTTAAAATAGGGTACTGGATTTCCAAATTCTTTTATCTGGCCTCGAGTATTCTTCAGCAGTCTATTCATAGCACTTTTGGGTGAAAACCTTCCAGAGGTAAATCTGTCTGGGCAGTGGCCAAGCCATTTAATCAAATCTCATGCATTGCAGCTGTCTTCAGCTTTAAATAAATCACACTGATTTCAGATGATAGCTCATCTGTAACTGTTTGGGGAGAATTCTTTGAAACAGCTTCTGCATGTTGGGGTTTCAACAGAAATGAGTTATGACCCACTAGAGATATCAGTCCTGCTAAAATGTATCAACACATTAATAAATGGCAAGGACCTGAGAAAACAGTTTCCTAAAAAAGCCCAGTGAAGGATACAACTTTAGAGATTTTCTCCTTGAATGATGAAAAGAATAACCTATATGGGCTTAATGATTTCCACTCCCTGTCTTTATCGGTTGCCAGAAAAATTTGATTAAATCAGAATGAGACTTCCTCCTGATATGACAACTACATAACATGTTACAATGTTATTTTTAATGGCTTGAATATAGATGACATAACAGAGGCAAAGCTTATTCAGCTGTACCTAGCAATGTTCTAATGATGCCTGCTAATGCTGGAGCAGCTAGGATGCTTTGCCTTTTAGAAAGGCCATGTATTTTTCCTGTTAAACCAATGACTGTGTGTGCCATGGGCAAATATACTTTAAGCAGCATTTATAAAATTTGGGCTCAATCACTCAAAATTTGCAATGAAAGAGAGGGACAGATGCATTTGGAGTGTCATGAATCCCTTTTTTTTCCATGTTGCCACGCTTGATAATATCCAAATGAAACAAGGTAAAAGTTCAAATTCACAATGTAAATTAAAGCAAATATTTTGAACATTTGACAAACTGGACTGCTGTGAAATGATGACATTACGAGTTTAAAAACCAGATTTGTCATAACAGTTAAAAGAAAAATTAAAGAATCTCTTTTCTATTTAAAAAAAATCTCTCTCCATTGTCCAGAAAAAGACATGCAGTAGTTCAGGCATTTGACATGTATTCAATCACACTACTTATTTTTATTGCTTTAACATTAATTTCATTTATATTAGTGTGCTTACATTTACCTTGACATTGCCCTGCCTGTTATAATATTTGATTGTGTAATAAATTATAGCAAATTATTTTGCTGATAGCAAACCAGTAGAAAAAGACACTTCTAAGCAGTGGAACAAGATGGCAGAAGAAAACTAGTTTGAAATCAGTCATCACATATTCATACTGAAGTAAAATACCTTTGACATATACCCCAGATATCAATTGGAAAAAACAGCAAACATTCAAACCCCTAAAGATCCATTAAAAAGCAACAGGCAAATCAGAAAAACACCACCAAGCTGATACATTACAAATTATTGGTTGGACTGTAATAAAGCAGATTCCAAATATGGATCATCATGTAAGAGTTCATAATCCTTTTGGTAGCTACAATATTCATCACAAATCTGCAGGATAGCTCAGGTCAAGGTTGTGAGAGTTGCTTTCCTTTTACATTTTCATTGGAAGTAATTTTACTAGTCCTGTGAATTCCAAGCTACCATGAATAATGTTTTCTAAGTATGTTTTTAATTAGCTAGGAATAAGGGGAAAACAGGATCTAAACCATCACCTTGTCAAATATTTTCAAAGCTACCTAAGAATCCTTAACACTTTATAACTAATGCCAAGGGAAATTTAATCTGTCTGCTGTGATGGTTTAAGGCATCCTTACAATGTTTAAGTAGGTACTGCAACGTATAGGGTGCCCATATCAAAATGTTTCTGATAAAGAAAACTTTTAGTAGTTAAAGCAGGCAATTGGAAGAAGATAGTGCTAGCTTAATTTTATTACTGAGTTTTCAGCTGAAGATAATTTTCCTGTAAAATGTTAAAAACCATGGGCTTGTTTTCTTGTTCTAGGCTTGAGGTCCCAGCCATGCCATAGTTTTATTATTATGGGTTTGTTTTCGTTACTTCATGTAAATAGAGAGAATTATAGATACTATTTTATAGGTGTTAGACTTTTTTTTCAGTAATTATTGTAACAAATTCAGATGTTGCAAGGCTGTAGGAAATAGAAAAACAAATCTGTGTCTCAGGAATCAGAGGCTAAAGAGCTTTGCTAAGTTGTGTAGAGCAGCCCAATATTCTGCAGTAAAGGAACATTTATTCCCTAAAACGCAAATTTTTGTTAGCAGCTTTGACTATCATATAAACTGAGCAGGTACAGCTCTGGTACAGATATTCCTTGCATTATTTTGGGTTGCATAAAACTCAGATGTAGGGGTTTTTTTTCAACTTGGTGTCTAAGTAGCATGACTGCTTTTCCATGCACTGTGATGGCATATTAAATATCCTGTGGAGTTATTCTTAGAAACTTAAGGAGTGATGCCCAGAATAACTGACAGGAGAATCGTTATCCTGATGGACTAACACTCCTCATTAACTGTGTCTCCCCTTTCCTCACTTCATCTTGAATTACTGAAATTGTACTAAGTAGGCTTAATGCTCATTTGCCAGGAAAATGAAATTATGGCTGCTTGTTGCATGTAGACTTCATATTCAACAGCCCTGTGTTTCTGAGTCACTGACACTCACTAGACCATAAGCAATGGTGTGAAAATAGATTTCTGCAAATGCCTTTGAAGGTTAAGAGCATTTCTCTGAACTTGAGTAAAGTTATATGCTAATTTATGCTCCTCTGGGTGCTAATTTTAAAGAATATTTGTTGGTTAAAAAATATGTTTTTAAATGAGATATTGAAAATTGTAAAACCATGACTGTACAACATGCAAACTTCCTCAATGGAGAGAACCTCTGCAAGGTCTAAGCACTGCCTGGTGCCTCATTGAAGCACTTTCATATGAGTTTTGAAGCAGGGTATGATGAAATTTATGTGGGGCTCTCTTTAATGAGACTATTTCAGTTCCTCCTCTGTACAACTCCAGGCCACAGTGAAAGGTCTAACTCCAGAAATTAAAGGATAGCTCCCTGCTGAAACTGCAGGAAGACAACTGTTGAGGCCAGTTGAGATTCTGCTTATGTACATTCATATCTTGTCTTATGAGACAAAGTAATATTTCTTCTTTTGTCCCCCCCCCCCCCTCCCTACCCAATTAATATGTCACTGGCTTGTGTATCTTGTCAGCCTGCATCAGTCACACTGCATTACATGGGCAGTCCAACGCTGCTGATGTGACCTGACATAACTTACCAAATGATTTCCCTACAGAAAAGGTAAAGATTTTTATTTTAAATTCAATTGTTTTCATTAATAGATTCCTCTTTTCACTAATTTTGATAAAACACTCTGAAACAAACCCACAGAACTATTTTCTAAAATATTAGTGGAGAAAGCTCACCATGACTTGTCTTCCCTGTTACCTAATATTTTGACTGCTTTCCTGCTCCCAGAAGACATAAATTTTCAAATCAAGTGTATGAATATTAAGAATGCATTGACTTTTTTATTACCAAGAAACTGTATGTAGAAAATATATGGGCATATCTCTACCTGAATATAGATTATGCTCATATAATTTAGTAAAAGAATGACAAAATCCCTTTCAGTGGACCATTTTATATTTTTACCTATTTGTTTTAGAGGTGTGTTGTTTGTTGGGTTTTTTACAAAAACCTTGTGGTGAAATTATGCACCATGGTTAAAGTTGTTTCCTTAATTTACACCTGACAAGGTTTTAAATCCAGACAGCTTTACTGACATCCTAAAATACAGTCACAGTTCTGAAGATTGCTCAAGAAGAGTAAATTTACCACACTAACTTCTAGGTGTTATACCATTTAATTAGCTTAGGATTTTAAACTTCTCTATGAAAGACGTGAGTATTCTTACTTGCAACAGCTTGATATCAGATTCTGATGCCAGCAGGCAAACAAAGACTCTATATTTAGTACACAGTAAATTTTTCTTTTCCATCTTTCCTGATGCAAAGTTATGTGGTGTGCTGTAGTAGAGCTTGGGTCTGAGTTTTTGGCTTTGGTGGCTCCACTGGTGTCTGCTTTTCTTTCCCCCGTACTTCTCCACTGTATTCAACTATTGCTTTTTTTTTTTCTGGCTCATCTTACTTTACTTACATCAGAACAGAGAAATAGGGGATAAATCACTGATTGAATGTGTAAGCAGAAAATTAGAAAACAGAGGCAAACACCTAAAAGGAAATTTGGGCAGGACAGAACTATTTAATTAGCAATATATGCCACATAAGTAAGAAGATTTACTACCAGCTGTATTGTATCAAACACTGAGAGATTAGTGTTATGTATTGAAGCTCCACAGCATATGTAGAAATCATTCAAGGAAATTAATCCTCAGTTGTCTCCATAAGCATCAATATTTATTGCTTCTAAGTCTACTCTTTCTGCAACATAAGCCACAATAAAAGAAAATTTTACTGCTTTTATAGAAACTGTCAGGAACTTTTCAATGATTAAGCACACTTGGAACTTCTTATTCAAAAGTTATGCTAAGAGGGAACTAAAAATAAAATAAAACAAAGATCTAAGTAGGGAAGAATTTAAATAAATCAGCTAACCTCAAAGTGTCAGGTTCTGTTTCTTTTTGTGCTTGGATGGCAGGTAGAATAAATTAATAAATGAACTAACAGGCTTGGGACTGTTCCTGTATCATTGTTCCATCATGCTAGGGGACATAAATGTCCTGGGATGCATTAACAGGATACATCCTAGAAACAGTGGAAATGGGATTGTTTCACCCCAGTGTGCTCTGAACAATGCGCTTTTTTTTTTTTTTTTTTT
>VXBI01003332.1:463792-498348 GCA_013397375.1 Toxostoma redivivum | reverse complement strand
TTTTTTTTTTTTTTTTTTTTGGTGGTCTGTCTTTATTTTACAATTGCCTATTCCCATTCACAGAACCATTCCAAATCTTTCCTCATGTGGGTTTAGCAACTATTTGCTTACAGTACCTACTCTGCTGTTCAGCTCCTTCTAAGCCCCAGTTCTGCGAATCCTAAATAAATTTATAAAAAGGGATTTTGTTCTTTTTCCCAAGAAAGTAGGAGAATAGTAGTTGGTACGCTAAAGGGTTTATAAACCCTTTCTGCTTACAAATTAAGGGAGAGCAAATTAGCAGTAAAGTTTCTTTTAGTTAGGTAAATTTATCATGAGAATGGGAAGTAGCACTAGTAAATAGCAGGCTAGTTAAAAGAAAAACATGATAATCCAAATAACACAGCAGGGTGTTTGATTCAGAATAAAGGTCCAGGGAATTAAACAAAAGGTACCAATGTTGTATTATTAAGGTAACTTCAAAATCTTTAATCTTTAGCATGAACAGGGGAAAAGAAGGGTTTTTTTTTAGATTCATTCTCTCAGGATATAATTATCAAATATATTTTCAGAGATGAGAAATACCAGTAGTATTAACTCTGGGATCATGCTCAGTTCTGAAATCTCAATAAGGACAACTGGCAGGAAGATTTGCAAAGGAGGCAAAATTGCATACAGGCAATTTTTGCCTCGTTTACTGCTGGCAATTTCACTTGTGTATTTACAAACATAGGTGTATCAACAATTCTAGTTACAAGCAGTTTGGACTGTTAGCAATGTGCTTAGCATTGAATAGGATACAATAACAAAACCATGATTGTATTTCCCCAGCCTGTTTCACTTATGCAATGAAATGATTGTCACAACACTCAGACTGTGATGCTGAAGTGGTTTGTTTTTTTTTTTTTAATAGTTGCAGGACTAGACAGAGGGACTAGAATCAGAAGGTGTGCTGATAAAAAGTAGTTAAATATTGTAAAACAATCAGGAATTTAGGATGAATTACAGAACAAGGACACAAATGTAATATTTTGCTTCCATCTCCCTCTGTTTTCCCTGAAAATAATATTTCCACAAAAGCAGCTATGTAAATCCTTAGATTAAATATACTTTGTATATTGTATTTTAGTAATCTGAGGCAAACTTTTGTCATTCTTTGGTATTTGAAACTCAAAAGGTAATCCAATATTTTAATTAGCTCAAATTTCTTCATAGTGGCTCAGTGGATATTCTGCTCTGTTTCTTAAAAAACGTGTTTTATTTGCCGTGGGGAAATACCTTAAATACAATGATTCAGAACATTAATGATTTCACAGAAATTGCACTGTGCAATTTGTGTTGATGAATCTGTTTATCAAACCAGATAAACTCAAGGGTGGGTAGAATAGAGAGAGGAAGAAGTTCCCAGTGTAATTTGCCTTGTTTACCTAAAAAGCATGTGCTTATCGACCTCTGCATCATACTGGACTCTTGGTGTCTCAGAGGGAAAATCTCTTACAGAATAACCACAGCACTTCTGGCACAACTTAGCCATGCTTCATTTTGTACACATAAAATGGATTTAATGTGTTTGGGTTTTTTTTTTTTCCTTAAAGAAACCGCAAAAATTCACAGAGTACTCATAGATTTGAATAATTGCAATAATTGCCTTGCCTAAATTGTGATATTATGTTGATAAAACGCTGCCTATATTCACCCATATCTGGGAATTGACACTGTCAAACTAATCTTCAGTAAGATCTTAACCTTTTCTTTATGTTAAATTACTGTTTTCACTAGATGGCACTTTGTCTCTCTTCATCACACTGCCTACATAACAGCGCCTTAGTTCAGACAAATAACCTCTTCAGATCTTAGTATTTCTGTTTACAGACATTTAATGATGTAGTACAACCTGAAAAATAAAGCTTTTTCAAATACAAGTGTGCAAAGTGGGAAAGCTTTGCATTGCAGCCTACATATCCCCTGCAAAGAAATGGAGGACCCTTAAACAGGGTTACATAGGAAAAATAATCATGGGATAGGATATTTTTCTGTCTCATCTGAAAGACTGAGGGAAGTGAGTGTATTGTCTCTAAAGGTATTTGGAGACTGATGGTATTTCTAACAAGGGTGCAGGACAAGTATTAGAGTGAAGCTAACACAGTTTACCACTGCCACAGTTTAACCCCAGCTGGCAGCTAAGCACTGCAGAGCTGCTTACTCCTTCCTGCACAGTGGGATGGGGTGAGAAGAAGAAAGGTTGAAAAGAAAACTTATGGGTTGAGATAAAAAGAGATTAATATAATAATAATAGCAGTAACAATATCAATAATAAAAACATAGTAATGAAAGGGAAAATAGCAAAGAGAAAGTTAAAACTCAAGGAAAACAAGTGATGCAATGAGAACCAAGTGCCCACCATGGAGTCAGTGATGCCCAGTCTATCCTTGAGCAGCAGCCCCCCAGGCACTTTACCCCTGGTTTATATGCTAAGCATGATGTCATACAATATCAAACACCCCTTTGGCTGTGTTGCCTTCCAGCTTCTTGTGTAATCCCAGCCTCCTTGCTGTCAGGGCAGCATGAGAAGCTGAAAACTCTTTGTCTCAGTGTAAACACTGCTTAGTAACAACCAAAACATCAGTGTATTCTCATAATTATCCTCATCCATAAATCCAAAACTCAGTACTATATCAGCTATGGGAAGAAAACTAACTCTATCACTTCCAAAATCAGGAAAACATCCAGCCATTACCTTATACCATCTACACCATGCCCTCATCCAACACTTTCCAAAAGATCCCAGGTAATCTCCACCACCTTTCCTGTCTTTTAATTTATACCCACAGCAATGTCTAAAGGCAGCTGGAGTGCATTTGCTTCTGCAAAATGAATGTAATTTTTGCCAGGAAAAAAAAAAAGGCAATTAAATCCAGCAAAAATAAAAATAAATTAAAAAAATATTCAGTCAGAATTGTTATTCTTGCTTATCCTCCAGGTACTGGAAGCTTTATAACTATTTTGTCCTTCATTATTTCAACTTTAGTTGTGATGCTGTAAACAACTTTCACAGAGCTTGTGGTGTCAGCACAGAGAGCCTAGCTAGCATTTTCAATAAAACAAAGTAACAATATCTGTGTAGGAAAAAAAATAATTCATGTTTATAAACTATCCATTCCTCCACTTGAGGGCATTTTCCAAGAAACTGAATAATTTCTTACTATACGTGGTGTATATTGCTTTCTCAAGGAAAAGTAATTCCTTGGGATTTCTTGTAGGTTGGCGTAGAAACAAAAACAAACATTTCATCTTATTTTACTTATTCATATGGCAGTGCAGGCAAAAGTTTGCCTGAAGAGCATTGCAAAATATCACAGTTAAATATTTTAGCCAATTCTATTCAGTAATATTCCTTTTCATAGCAACTATCTGAAATATCTGTGTTCTTTAAGAGCTTCTTCAGGAACAACAGGAAAGACCCAGAATTAGTATCTGTATTTACCATTTAAAAAACATATCTCCTCTACTGCTTAAATAAACAATCAGCATAACATAACCACCATAAGAATATTTGTGCTCATATGAAATAAAATACGATTTTATAATAATCAGTATTCCGTCATGATTAAAATGATAATATAAACCAACAACTCTTCATTATTTTTGTCACATCGATTTCCTAGTAGCTTCCATGTAAAGAACAGTAACTGTATTTCAAAATATTATGCTGTTGTATAACTGCTTTATGTTGGAATCTGTCAAGTCAATGAGTAAACTGTTTACCTTCCTGGTTTTTAGTTATTGCTGGCTGTATACGTTTGCATATATTATTACCTAAAATTAGTGCAGTCATCCAAAATTTTTCTTCATGGAACACTGCCAAGTTTTATGTGCCAGGGATGAAATTTTCTACGAAGAATGTATATTTGTGTTGGAAAACCAGCAGTTTTTCCAGCCTTAAAATTCAAAATATAATTCTGACTAAATTGGCATTTCAAGTGGCAGATGAAATTTAGCTTCTCTGTGTCAGGGATGTGTCTTTTGTTATTTCATGACAGTTTACTCCAATGTTTTTATTGTGAAAACCAGCCTTCAGCAGCTGCTTCTTAGCATTTAGGAGCTGCAATGATTTCCCTGCAATTATAATTCCATATTAAATTGCCCTGAGACAGTACTGACAATAAGAATGGGCACCAGGGCAGCATTTAGTTTAAGTCCCAAGTGTTTGGCTGGGAAAAGCAGGAATTTGAAGACAGCAATGCTAGTGACTTATCCTGAAAACACCACATGCTGACATCTGTTGTCAACACACAGGGGTTTTTAATTGTTTTATGCTTTTCAATCCTAAAGAATTTCATATTGTGTCACTGTCCTTGCAACAGAATTCTGTGGAAAAATGCAAGCATGTAATCAAGGCTTCATTATGATGTGTGGGACCAGTGAATGCAATGAACACTCATTCTGGCAAATTTTAAATCATCAACATTGCAACCTTCGTCTCTTTAATGTAAGGCAAGTGTTTGTATGCATAATTCGGTATAAAATGGATGAAAACTCCATGTGACACTTCAGTGGTACCAGGCTGTCATCCACCAAGAAGCCAATTAACCCTCGACATTCTGGAGTGAAGGAACACAGATGAGTCTTTCCTAAGGGCTTTAGGACCCATTAAAAGTAAGATTTAAACTTAGCCTGAAGATTACTTTTGTGCATTTGTTTTCTGCAAGGGAAACTTTTTTTAAAATTTATGCATGAAATTGATTTCTCAAAGCAGTGAATACAGTCTTTGACAGATTTGTGACACAGAGTGAACATTCCAGTGGAGACCATAATCTCCGTTGGGCAAAAGCTTCTGAGGATGCAACTGTGGAAGAAAACAATCTGCAAAACAACAAAGGAGCAGTTGCTGGATCTGTGCTTTGTGAGTTTGGCTAGTTGTGTGGGGTTTTTTTAAACTTTTATTTTTTACACATTATAACACTGTTCTACTGTGCAGCTGAGTGATGGAGGACAAAAAAACACCCTTCTCTTTTTGCTTATTTTAAATTAAATACCTGGTAATTTAATGAGATGCCTGCCAGTTTCAGTCTTAAGGGAAACTGAATAGCTATTCTTTCTTCACAATCTCCATATCATTCATATCTCTCCTCATGCCTTTTCCAAAGTGAAGACTCCAAATATATGTGATTTGTTCTAAGTTGGTATAATTTTTTCCTTTGGATATCCTTTGCTTTTTTTTTTCTTTGTATTTTTCCTAGTTCAAATTAGTTCTTTTAAAATGAGCTTTAGGAGCTACTAAACTTTCACAGGGTTTATAGTTAGCAGTATATAAAGGATTTAAGGAGTGACCTTTTTTAGTCAACTTTTTTTCCTCGTAAGTCTCAACATCCATCTCTTTTGACTACAAATGCATATTGATTGACATTTTCAGAGAACTCTCCATGAGTTCCAAATCCCCTTTCTGAGTATCAATACATTATTCAGAGCTATAACTGTATACATTTTGGTAGAGATTTTTTTCTCCACATGCAGTCAATTCACAGTTGATTTTATCTGCCATTTTATCACTAATTCATTTAGGGCTTTGAAATCTTCCTGTTTCACTTCATGGTCAGTCACCTCTGGGTCTGACTATTTTAATCTTGAAGAGCAGAGGTCCCAATGCAGATTTCTATGGACAGCATAATGGCTAAATTTGTTTCTGTCCTTTATTTGTTTTTCACCAGGCATTAACTGATGAGGAAAACCATCTGTCTTATGCCATAGCAGCATAGCCTGTTTGACCTTAAATTTTAAAACATAACTTTGAAAATTAAATATAGTGTGCACCTGTTTTCCTTTGGTGACCATGAGGAAACCTGCTCCCAGGATCTTTTTGGAGTGGCCCAGCTTTCAGAGGAAATTGTTCCAATCCATGTTCCTCACCCACACCTATCTCCTGGGAAATGAGAGTAGAATTGAACAAAATCTGAGGAAGCAATATTACCTACAGTATTCCTACAACATTAGAGAATTTGTCTGTAGGAGACATCTATGAACAGGTGTTTTCAGAATTTCCAGCTGAACAATCCAATAAGACCTTGGACATAATTTTTCTAGTCCCTGTTACCACAGGCCAGAAGAGGACAGTGAGGGGGAGATCCAGCTCATGACCCTAATTACAAACAGGTGAGTGAATTAGGAAAAAGAGTTTCCTCAGCTGCAAGAAGTCAGAGAGGTCCAACTAAAATCTCATGTGCTATAAACTGACCTGTCAGAAATACAGCACAGAGAAATTTGGGATAGAAAAAAGAGAAAAGGCTAGAAGAAGGATAAAAACCTAAATAAAATAAAATTTATTTATAAAAACAATCAATTGTCAAATACAGCCAGGATGATTTCTAACTTGAATGATCTTTCCTAAATGATAAACTTACAAAATAAAGGTGCTCAGCAATACTTCAGCTATTTAATTTTGCAGAATTAATAGTGCAAGCTGTACCTTTTGGAATACATAATTTCAATAATATTTTGTATTTATAATGAAGATGCAAATATATTACATACACAGAAATACATGGAAAACAGCAGTTCTAAAAGGGGAACAACATCATCAAATGACTGAGTAAGAAAACAAGGCACTTTAGATTTTGTTGTGTTTTCCAATTTGTACAGTCAGGCAACGGCTCTCCTTTTCTCCCCGTCTCATCAGGATGTTGAAAATATGCAGCTGCCTGCTCAATGGAGTTAATGAATTCCAGCACAGGTGCTCTTGATTGTATTGCATAATGGAAATGCTTTTTTTTGTCCTATCCTTCTCTTTGCCTCTTTACCCTTTGTAAAAGACTAATAAGGTTATTGTAACAGTGATTAGTTTAAAGCAGTTAAGAGTTGGAGGGAGCAGATTCAGAGCTGAAGCTGAGTTACATGTTACTGCTATTGTTTGTAGCTAGTAACTTGAGATTTTCTAGCATGTCTGCATTTTTTGAATAAACTTCTACGAGACTTTGAAGCGCTTGAAAATGTGACATGCTAATTACAAAAGATAAATAAGGCAAGAGTGAAGGATAAAACACTGAGGTCTATCATTAAAAATAAATCCTGGCCCTACTGAAGTTGTCACAAATTTCTCAGCAAGTTAACTACAGACAGGAAATCACAAATGTGTTTTCAGTCTAGGTAGAATTTAATTTTTTGTTCATCTTTGCAGGACTCAGAGTTGCCATTAAATGTGTTCAGGATAAAAGTCATCTTCTATTGTTTCAACAAAGCAGATTCTGGTTCAGGCTCCTTTATCTGAGAAATAAAATCTTAGATGTTTTCTTCAAGTAATAAAGTGGTATTAGAGACCCTCTGAATTTCTGGGATGTATGAACAGAACAAAAGAAATTTCACCTCTGTGGTTAAGTCTGTACAAGGACATCCAGAAAGTTGCTTTGTGAGAGCAGAGCATGGGTGATGAATGTCAGCAGACAAACACTTTTTCTGGGATATGAAAAGTGCATCAGAACTGACTAAGTCCTGTGCATTTGGTTGGCATCTGATTAAAGAAAAAAAGCCAACAAATTAGAGATTGTTTATATTTACTGTCAAGAAATGCCAATTATGTGAATGAGGATTCACAGTAGAGTCATGCAGAAGCCCCCCTCTGTCAACACGTTAACAAACAAAATGCAGCATGCAACAGCAAGAAAATTGTTCAGTACCTCCCAGTTTAAAAAAAAAAAAAAAAAACAAAACAAAGCAAAGAACCAACTACAAACAAAAAACACACAAGGTTTGAAAAGCAAATAGAAAAGCTGCAGTCAGTAAGATCCAAAAGCAGATACTCTTGTACTTTCCAGTCACAAGCTGAAAACAAAGAAAAATTACCTATATTGAAAAAGATGTGAAATTTCAGAAAGGCTACATTATGATTTGTTCTGAAATGTTAACTTAATAGGAGATACTAAAAGGGAAGACTACAACTGAAATTGTTTTTTAAGAGTCTGGTAAAACATTGCAATGCTAGCAACTCATTCTATTATGTGCTTCAACAGATCAAAAAGGTCTGTTAAAAATATAAAAAAGAAAAGAGATAAGACCATTTAGCTAATAATTAATAATTCATAAAGAATTTTTTTTCTAAATGTAATTTTCCCATAGCAGGAGTTCCAGACTCTAATGAGATTAATATACACAAGAGAAGCAAGGTGAATAAATCCTCTCCCTAGCTAAGAGCTGAATGAACAAGGCTCTCTTCTCTACCTTTCATTTTCAGGTCATGCTATTAAACCACCTGTTCTATCTACATAACATGGCAGAAACTCAAAAATCAACCAAGCTCGAGTGGGGGGAAGGTAGAAAAATGCCTAGGCAATGTGCAACATAGGTGACATGGGAGCTGATTTAACTCTCATAATAAAATTCCAGCTTATTATTGGCATAGGAAGAATGCAAGAGCTGAATTAGACAAAAGACTCGATGCACTTAATATTCCAGAAGAAAGGCATGCTGAATACAGTAAGCTGAAAATTGAGGAAGTGTCACTGAGGCATCTTGTCTTGTTAGGTAGCCTAGTACTATTTCAGAGATACCATTATTCCAATCCATAATGTGCAATTTCTTTTCTGCTTCACAGCAGGCCATCAAGTAAAATATGTACAGTTTAATGAGTTTAATATGATAGTGCCCAGCCTTTCATATTTCTCTCCATGTACCAGCGCATTCTCCTACACAGTTCAAGAAAGGAAAATCTACAGGGGAAAAAAAAACAAACTGTTTTTGTTTAATTTGTTATTACTCATAAATAAAGGTACCACTTTTCCCAAAGCTCAGGAAGAACCATATGAAAGGCCAGTTTATGGACAAGTCCTTTGTTGAGCACAAGCTCAGTTTACTTTTCTTAGTGCCTTATTTCCCATAAAAAGAGACACAAGAAAACAACATGGTTTTTCTTTGGTAAACAACAGTTGTAGTCCCTCTAATGCCTGTTCCTTTCTACCCCTTCCTTTTATCTTTTTTAATAGAGACTGTCTCACACAGCTCTTTGCTTATTTGGTACTATTTTTTTGCTGCTGTCCATTACAGGATCTCCAGGCTTGCTGGAAGAGCCCAGGGCAATGTTATTGTTCTGTAAGTAATTGCATGTCCTCAAGGCTATGCAAAAGAGGATGAAAATTATCTTTCTGCCCCACGACTCCTAATCATAGAAGACAGTTAAGCAGTTATTTTCTCACAAGAGCTCCTGATGCCTTCATACTGCAACTTTTTCAGTAATTGAGACCTGTTCAAGAGCAGTGCTAAAATGTTTTATTGCACAGGAGTGGTAAAATAGAGCTATTATCTTCATTCTTCAAGTAAAAAGAAAATGGAAATATAACTTATATAGCTTAAACTCAGATTCCCAGATCTGATGCTGCTGTTATGTTATCTGGATGTGAGTTAGTTTTACCTGAATTAATTAGATCATCTGATCTCAGAGAGACTTTTTAATACACAGAGTTGTAATTTGGGAGAGTTCTAGTTGTTCAGTCTATTTTCAAATTGAGACTAAGAGGAACTACCTGCCAGATTTCATGTTTATGTCCCCATCAAAAAAGGTTTTAATGTTTCAAATCAAAGATAAGTACCCTAGGACTGAATGAAATGAGAACTCTGGATCCATACTGTGATCATTAAGCTTAGCCACTGGCTAATCAAAGCTGTGGATTTCCACAAATACTCAGACATACCAATTTCCATGTGCAGAAATTAATGTCCACCTAAGCTTATCAGGAACAAGAGAAATCTCAGTGTCTGGAGGGAGCTCACAGTTTTATAGCAAGCCTCATATGCATAAGTTCTTTTGACTCCTTGTGAAATGCAGTGACAGATTTCTGCTTCATTTTAAAAATGTGAGTGGAAGCAAAGTTACTGAGTAGTACAGACCAGTTACATCTGTATTGCCAGGCAAGTGCTTATTTTGCACAAACTCTGAGACAGGCTTTCAGGGAAGGCATACTGAAAAGGGAACATATTAAGATGAATGGAGCATAGGGTGGCAGTAACCTTGAAACATGTAAAGATCTTGCAGTGCTTTCCAGGCTAACAGTTATAAATTCAAGAAAACCAGAGTAAAATACATGTGTAAAAGAAGGGAGGGAAAAAAAGTGCTAATATGCAATGAATGCTAATACAAGTGCATATTCAGAGTAACAAAAGATTAAACTAGAACCCAATAGGTATCTACATCCCCCCATTACATCTTCCTGATTTCCATTTCTCCTGGCAGAAGTGGAGAAAGTGATGAAACAGCAGCAGAATTCTATAGTGGTAAGAAGGTAAGCATTCTTCTGACTCGAACAACACTCTTCCTTTTACAAACCATTCCCATGTGTGGCCCTAGCAGTAGCTCATTTCTTGTAACCAGAATATTCTTCTTCTCTTTATAGAAGGATTTGTGTAGATACACAAAATCAGTCAACTCAGGGTATAAATTAACGGAGATGTTTGGATGGATCACAGAGCAGACTGTTTCAGAGAACAATTTATATAGTTATTTACATAATTATAGAGTCTGCATTGTCTATAGAAAGGAAAGAACCCAAAAATGTCCACCAAAATGAATGACTAAGAAAGAATGGCTACTTTCGTACATCCATAACTGTAACTGTTTATTTTTTGACAGCTGTAACTGAACTTGCTTGTATTTATTTCTTGCTTTAAATACTGTCATATTCTTATTAATAAAAATGTCTCATTGAAACAACCAAAAAAGCATATGTAAACTTAATTTAATGGAAATATTTTTTTCCTACTGTATTTGATTTTTCCCAATAAAATATGTAATTTTTACTGGAATTTCTGAAAATAGATAATTTAATTAATTACAGTATGATATTGCATACATTAAAACCAACCTCTAATGCCTTGAATTTTTTTTTTTTTTTTTTGATGGGTGTAAAATTGGAATGGCGGAAGGAGAAAGAAAGGGAAAATTATCTCTGAACTTTTCTTTCTGCTCACACTAATATTGCAATTCTATGAAGTTTGTAAGATGCCATTCCATACACATTTCTCCTAGACATTAGAGGCTGTCCCACACCAGAAGCTCTCTGTCTGTCTGGGAAATATGAATAAACAATATTTCATTCACAGAGTAGCTTGCTTAAATCGTCCTCTGGATTTCAGTGACTGTGAAACAGATTTCCAGATTGAGGCTGAATGTGATTATATGAATGGTCTTACCATATCAATTTCCTCTTTTGGATAAAATCACAATGAAAGGAACTGTTAAGAAGGCGTAAATTATAAAGACAATGATTAAGCTACTGTAATACAAATCAACAAATGAAAGGTTGGTTTAAAATTTGACTTTTAAATGCTTACATTTTAATAGCATTGAAGAACTTCCATTTAAAGATAAAAGAAGAGAAAATCTGCTTTTTGTGCTAGTGGTTGTGTGCAGCATTTTCTTTGCAGCAATATGCAAATTAATTTCCCACTTAAGGTTTTTCTGTGGTAGCATAGCTTTTTATTTGATTCAGAGATTACTCAGCATTACCTGGCATTTCCCCAACAGGTACATTCCATAAGTGATGGGGGGCCAAATTACTTTCTGACTCTCTTGTTATCATCAGTCTTTTATTTTACCTGTCAGACAGAGAACAAACCCAAGTATGTGCAGTTATTTCATATTAACTACAGCTAAGAAACTTTATAACTTCCTAAGTAGCCCTAATTTTGTTTCCTAAAAATGTTATAACAGATTCTCTTATTGAGCTTCATTTTTCAATGCATTTTTATTTGCATGGTGTTTTAGCTGGAGGACAGAAAAAAGGGGTGGGGAAAGAGATTGGTTGCTTGTTTTGAGTAGGTTTGTAGTGCTAGTTCTAAAGAGTCTGCATAATTTATTTTCTTCCCTGAGTCAATGAATCCTGATCAATATATCAGCCTTCAACAAAATTAATGTAGTTCAAGAAACTGAATTTTCACATGCTGACTGATGTCTTATTTTCCTAGATGTGATGTGGGAAGGTTTCTTGAAAAATAATAGTCTCTAACACTCCCTTGATGGAGAGAAACATGGAATTAGAAGATGTGGCAGTCTTAGTTTTATTTGTTAATGAGATTTCACGGGTATGTATGACAGAAAACCTTTGGCCTGAAGAGTTGCATGAGCTCTAGGAAAACATCTTTTGTTCCACACTTCAGTAAGATAGGTGAGTCTGCATAATTTGAAAATAGTCAATTATAATTGTATTCAGAATATGCAACCAATACTTATCATCGTCATGAGGAGAAATATAAGTAATTGCAAAATGTAATGTCAGAAGACTGTAATTATAGTAAGAAAGCTTCAGAAGGGGAAGCAAGCAATTAGGGACACAAACCGATGGCTGTCAAGAATTTCTGGGGTTTGGACATCTGTTTAAAAAATGCAAAGATAATAAGTAGTTTGGGAATTAAAAAAAAAAAAATCAAAGCTACAAAAAAGAATCAAACCATCATCTCTTCACTGCTTTCAGCCTCAGGAGGAGACTGAACAATCATGCCAGTAGATCAGATTGCTGCAAAGCAACAAACCATTTAAACCCCTCACTCTCCTACATCTCAGGCATCTGTTTCTCTATTAAGAAAGTTGGACATAGTGGCTCTTGAACGACTGAGTGAGAACCTTCTCTTTTCCCTTTCCATTTTTCCATGCAGGTGGATGGAAAAACTCCAGCTCAAATCTGTTACAGAGATAGAACAGGCTGCCAGCTGGCTGGGAAGGGGAGATACGTTTGCCAGGCTAATGGAAGAAACCTCCAGGTTGTTGAGAGGCATCCAAGGAATGGGCTGCACATGCTCCACAGGGAGTGGGAGCAGTGCAACTCATAATTTAGTTCACCATTGGATTTGTTTAATTATTTAATTCTTGGGTAGAAAAGAGATTTACACTGACTTCTCACCTCCCTTAAATTTCTTTGTATTTCATTAACCCCGTGCTGGGCTAAAGTGGGAGAAGTTTCCCAGAGGGGCATAGCAACCCCCATAGCAGGTATTATGCTCTGGGCCTCAACTTAAGCAAGGTCAAGCAAGGAGAAGTCAAATTATGCCAGCATAAGGAACACTTGTCTGAATGGAAGTAATGATAATGAAAATATTTTAATTTTTGAGCTGAAGTGGAAAGTCACAGATTAATAGCTAATCACAATATTTCAAGCTCTGGTGTGTGGCTGCAAAAGTCATGGTAACAATGATGGTGGGGATCAGGATCTAGAGAGATACTTCAGTTTTCTGAAATTTGATTTTTTGTTTTGTTTTCGTTCAGTTTTTTGTTTGTTTTTTTCCCCTGCAATTATTTAACCTTTGTTCTGCACATTTATGCAAGACACAGTGACAATCAAGTCAAGCTACTATTCTCTCCAGTTGATATGGATATGGCAACTGAAGCACAACACTACATCATTAGCCCATTGAATACAAAAATCTTCTGGGGAAAATCCCACGGAAAATCCCCCTATGTTAAAGACTGAAGTCATCACAGAGATGCTCATTGTCCTGTTTCAAATGCAATTACAAGATGCTTTGTAAAACAGGATGAAGCTTCTCATCTGTTTTTATGAGAACAGGTTGCTTTTCCCAATCCTTGGCAACTCAGACTGCTGGCCTGCAGCAAAAATTTTACTGTGTGTATCCAGATAAATTGCAGACATGAAGTAGAGATAACAGTGTTATCAGGAGTGAATCTGCACGAGTGGAATGTGCTCACTGTTGCAGGCATGATGAGTTTTATGTGGCGTAGCTGCTTTCTGTGACTGTGTGTATGATTTATCTAGAATTGTGCCAGTATTCAATATTTAAAAATTGTCATCTGTAATGTCAGGATGGAAGAAAGATGAAAGAGGCTCTGCTACAATCTATTTGCTGCTGGCACAGCATATGTTAGTGACGTTATGAGAGCATCATATATTAAAATTGCCTTTCTGCACATCACTTGAAGGCATGTTCATGTCATTGAGAGCAAATCTGGATGCTTCAAGCTGTTCCTTTCTCCCTCTTGCCTATTGACTGCAATGAGTATCAGTGCACAAGCAGGATTGCTACCACAATCTAATTATGAGTTAGAATTGCTCAATTCAGGTAGGAAGTCCCATCTTAGAAAAGTCACCCCTTCTTATTATGGATCAGCACACAGATAGTCAGAAAGGGCTGGAGAATCCTGCTTGCAAGTGAAAATTCTAAGAAATTCTATGCACAAGAAATTACTTGAATAAAGATTAGCTGAGTAAATGTGATTGAAATTATTTTGTAAAATCCCAGATTTAAGAGATAAAATTCAAATGCAGGACCTGTAGTTGTATAGCTAAGTCATACCTGACCTTTACATGTAACATTTTCATGTGAAACGGGTCAGGCTGAGCAGAATGAGGCTGAACACCTTAATCAGCTAAGACCTGGTAAGAGTACCACCACATTAGAGTGATGGGGGGCAAAAGGGAGAATTTTTTAGTGCAAGGATTAAGAGGGTATTCTGTAGCATGGAATGATGTACACAGAAAAATGAGCAACAACGAAAGTATTGCAATAGGAGAGTGTATTTTCTGTCCTCCATATTTGGCAAGTGACTTTAGGCTTTAAGAAAAAGAGGAATGCTTTCAGATGATGGGCAATGCAGTTATTCAACAAAACACTATTTCTCCCAAAGAAATTAATGGAAGAAAATGAGTTAAGCACAAAATTGTTACTTTTCCCTTCCTATTAATATTTGTGTTGAGTCAGGGCTAGATTAAAAACAGTCAATTATTCACTTCAGTTACAGATGATATAGATTATATAAATTCAGGAAGTTTGCACCACTGTAACACAAAAGATGCCTAAACCAATTCCTGCACAGATCTGTTGTTTGTTTTTTCTTGTTTGTTTTTTGTTTGTTTGTTCTTGTGGTTTGTTTGTTTTTGTTCTGTTTTGTTTTGTTTTGTTTTTTTAGCTAAATGGAAGGGTATTATATATCAGAGACCTGGTTTTTACACTGTCAAATAAGTTGGAAAAGTAAAGCACAGGCAAATGTTTCACAGCTTGCAGTCACATTGTGTTAAGAACCACTGAGCAGAAGGATTAAGGTGAAAGCTTCAAATTGGATAAACCAGTGTGACTCACCTGTGAAGACTTTCTAAGTTGTCATGGCCCCTGGTTATTCTACCTAGTAACCTTCTACTTCTGTTTAAATTTGCAGAAGCAAGGAAAAAAACTATTTCCCCATTACTCTTTTGCAAGCCTGGCATTCTTTTGCATAAAATAGGAGGGCCCACTTCTGCTTCTTTGCAAAGGTTAAAGTTGGTGATTAAACTACCTAAGATGAAATAAAAAATAGTGAGTCCATGGAAACTATAATTCTTTCTTTGCCCTGACCTTTGCAGCTAATCCAACCCCTTCTGCCCTCTCCAAATTGTGCACAGCACGAGTATTCACATCTGTTCCAAGGGGACTGATTAATTTGTGGAACAGACATGAGGACAGGCACTTTGAGGAGGAAGAATAAACATGAGGATGTCTAAGCCACACGGCCAGAGTGACTCACTAGAGCTGGAAGTCAGTTAGCAGCATTGAAATCAGGAAATAGCCTAGTGGGCCTGAAGGTTTCTGTGGAAAGGAAGGTTTATGTAGAGATATAGGTTTAGAGCTCTGTCTTGCAGTTATGTCTTGTATGTTTTCATAAAAATCTGTTCATGTGCATGGACTGATTTGAAATTTGTACTGGATTTCCATCCATGCTTCCTTGACTATTTCCTCTGAAATCAAATTGGGATTTTATTCTTTCTTAATTAAAAAAGCATGCAAAAGTGTAAGCAAGGTTGTGGTATCTTGTAATTTTTGACAACATTGTTAATTTTCTTCAGTTTTTAAAAACCAAACAGGCTTTCATCTAACAATCATCTAATACTTACATCTGGAATATACAAAATTCAGTTTCCTGTCCTTTTTTTTTTTTTTTTTTTTTTGTTATGAAAAAGACTTATTTATTTTATGGTGGAATTTGTTGCAATCTCCCTGGTGCCTTACTGAAGGTTAGCAATTTTCCTCTTTTTGCAGCATGATAAATTGTGCCACTAGCATAACTATCAACATGTCACTGTTTTGTGTTAGTTGAACCTCTGTTCTGGAATCTAGCACATGGCAAGCAACATAAAGAAATAAAATGCTTCAAAAAGAAATGAAAAGTAATAGTTATTAGTGTCAATGTAAATAATAATGTGGACTTTTTCAAAAAAAGCAAATTTGAAAAAAAACTCAGCTCAAATTTGAAAGTGTTTGAAAAAATCAAAACACAAATCTAATCTGCTTCAATTTTCTAAAGAAAAGCTGAATGAACCACTGCATGTTTGCTGTTTGCAGTTGTATCACCAAATACAGTACATCATATCTTCATCTTTTGAAGCAGAAACCCAGTTGTCTAGAAGCCTGGAATTCTGTGCATCCTAGAACTTGGAATCCTTCCATGTAATCCATGCTGTTAATATAATACATGAGATATAAAAATATTTTAGTAATAAGCAACTAGCATTAATAGTATTTCTCACTTTCGAAGTCTAGCCTGAAGCAGATTTCACTAATTCCTTTGCTGCTGATCTCTCCCAAGAAAACCTTAAGCTATTTTTAACTAAACACAGAGAAATTGACCAGAGATGATGGCTCAGTCCAAAATCAATGGACACTGAATAAGCAAAGTGAAAAAAATGAAATATGGTAATTATAACTACATTTTGGCTAGCAAACTCTAGCGGGAAAGTGTCTTTATTTAGACATTTATAGGGTGATTAAAAAGATTTACTGTAAGTCATATTACAAATTAAAGAGCTAACTCCAAATAAGTGTAATTGACTTTAGAATCCCACATTTCAGGGTATTTTCCCTCCTAATAAAAGAAGAAACAAATACCAAAAACCTCATTATGATTTCCAGACAAAGAAATAAAACTTGGGTTTTTACAATACCCATGTGTACTGAAAACAGTAGGAATAACACATTTAGCAGAAACAACTCTATTGTATTTTCTAATGACAACATGATAAACATCCCATGACAATTTTTGCTAATTTCTTCTTCATAAGGTAACACAATTTCATCATTTTCAACTACCTCTTACAGAGACACAAGAGTTTTGAGAAAGATAGATTTTATTTTTTAGTATCTGTTTCTGAACAGCATGTAAAAAGTAATTTGACTCACTTTGAAGTGTTCTGGCAAATTCTGGCAGGGTACATTTTCAGAAATTTACTTCAAACCTTTGTTATTCATGGGTCTATTTGTCTATGAAAAGGAAGCTTTCTTATATTCACAGGGATTTAGCCCTTCATTTTTTTGAAGGGAAAACAGGGGAGGAAAAGTAAAATGCAATTGAAGCACACCAAAGTGCAGTATTAACAGAGGACAGGTTACATTCACTGGCTTTGCACTTCTAAGCTCTTTGGAGGAGAATGCACAGAGTTACAAAGAGCTCCTAAACTCCCCAGTGTTTAAATTGCATGCCTGCTGAGAACTACAGACAGGGTGGCAGCTTCCCCTAGCCAGCTTGCTCAGCAGGGATTATACTTTTAGGGACTATCTTCAGCACAGAAAGTCTTGATACATATAAGTCCTATTGAAACAGCCAGCCTAGGATAAAAGTTCTGCTTATGAAATCCTTTGGTTTAAAAAAAAAAAGAGTGCTTGGACCTTCTCCGAATTCTTTATAAAGCTGAGTTTGCACTGTGGATCTCAGGGAAGCCAAAGAAAAACTGGAAGTCACTTGAGGGGACCAGGATTAGACCCTGTATATGCAGGGCTTTCGGCTTGCTTAAAAGTCTGCCTGAGTTTATTTTCCTGACCAATTGCAAAGTCTATTTCTTCACCTTGCACTTCTACTTTGTGGGAAATTAACCTAAGAGAGTAGCTTAAAGCATTGTCTGAAACCAAGGGCTAAGGGAGCTCCAGGGAAAGAAGTTTTTCCAATTTAACCTTAAAAAGATGATGCCTTACATATGAAAACTCTTCTTTTGCTCTTTTATTTTATGTATTCTGAAGTCCCACATGAAAAAAAAAAAACAACAAACCCTGGCTTGCTCTGTCTAAAAATGATTGAGCAATCTCTTGTAGCCACATATTTGAAAGCTTTATTCTTGGAAAGAAATTGCAGACATATAAAAAAAATATTACAATAATATGTATGAAAAAATGTGACTGTTTGGAACTTTCCAACAAAACATCTTTTCGCTAGAACTGCATAGTTCCTTAGGATTACAAACTCCTCATTAATTGTTTTGATTTTGCTAGATAATTTAAGCCTGCTATAGACTTTTAGACTAAGCATGATTCCAAAATAGCTTCTATAGAAAATATGCTATATTTGTTTGTGTTCAAATATCTGGGTGATCTAATATTCTTCTGAGATCATTCCTACATCTTATCAATTGATACATCTCATGCTTTAAGAAAACCCATCCTTTCTGTGACAGATATTGCCAAATAATGACCTTGTTTGGAGTGAGTCCTAAATTACAAGTACAGTTATATATACAAGTCGGTAAGTAGGATGACAACAAACAAAACCAATCTTTAAATTTTGTTTTTTTTTAATATAATTTGCAAAAAAAACCAAAAAAAAGCAAAACAAAAAAAACCCCCAAAACTCAACAAACCACTTGCAGTTTTAGTTTTATATTTTGGTTTATTTGAGAAAAAAAAATTGAATAATTACGTTTGAAAAGTTAAGACATTAGAAAAGTTGAGACATTTCAAAACCAAATGACGTCTAGTGTGAAAAAATTCTTCTTTTACATGGCTTTGGTTTTGAACAGTATTGTATTTAAAAGTATGGAAAGGACAACAGAAAGCATGCTGATAAGACAAATATTTCATATCATAGCAGAGAAAACATTTTTGAACCATAAGCATTGAAATTCATGCAGTCATTCTAATTAAATTTTGTAGGTCAAGGTAAAATTATTCTCATTCCATTTTTCTATTGCCAGACCTAGTTCTCTGGTGTTTATTGCTCCCTCCAAGGTTTATTCCTCCCCCTGTCTAATACAGGCCTTAAATTATGTAATTTTTCTGACTGCTATGTAGTATGAAGATACCAAAAATAGATTTATATTACCTTTCTCTAGCAGTGGTTATATTCTAAATGGAACAACACTACAAGTTGATTAGAACTAGATTTTAATACATTCATTAAAATAATAGTGAAGTCTAGAAGCAATAGCACCAGAAATATTTCTAATAATTCTTACTCTGGCAGACTCCCTTAGAAGGAGCTGCCAAGAGCTGCCAATTCAAAGCAAACATTGATGTGTGAATGCAGAAAGGCTCATGTTTATTTGGTTTAAGGCATCATCATTATTCATTTATCCTCATGGCTCTTACTGTGAGGCCAAATGCACCACACTAACACTAAATAACACCAAGTGAAATCTGTCCTGCTTAGAGGTTGTGTACAGAAGGCTGTGCTGCCATTCTGGAGGATCTGGACAGGCTGGAGAGTGGGCCAAAGAGGAATCTAAAGACGTGCAAGAAAGGCAAATGCAGAGTCCTGCAGCTGGAGAAGAATAACCCCATGCACCAAGACAGGCTTGGGGCTGAGCTGCTGGAAATCAGCTCTGCAGAGAATGGGTCCTGGTGCTCTGCACCCTTACCCTGGGGTGCATTAGGAACAGCATTGCCAGCAGTTCAAGGGAAAGTGATCCTGCCCCTCTGCTGAGCCCTGGGGAGGCACATCTGGAGTTCTGTGTCCAGTTCTGGGCTCCTCAGGACAAGAGAGACTCGGAGCTCATGGAGCAGGTCCAGTGGAGGGCTACAGGGATGATTAAGGGAGTGGAGCATCTCTCTTACAAGGAACTGGGCTTGTTCAGCCTCAGGAAGAGAGGACTGAGCAGGGTTCTTGTCCATGTGATAGCATAGGGTTAAAATATTTCTAAAATCATGGGAATTGCCTACAATAGATTCAGGGGGTGGAAAGGAAGGTTGTGTCTGGTAGCCTGGGAAAGGGAACTAGACCTTGGGAATGAATATTGAGCTTTGTTTTTTCTAGATCATGGGAAGCTACACCTGTGTAATCATCATATGATAAATGATATGGTTGTTAAATGTAACAATTGTTTGGTGGTTGAATATGATTATTGTTTAATTGTAATAAGAACCATGATAAACGATGTAATCATAACAAGAATCATGACAAAGGATATTTGGGGGGGCCTAATGAAAATTACAAGAATCCATGCTTGGATAAAATCAATGTACACAATAGAACACTATGGGTTTAATAATTAATATATAGTTATATAATGAAAAGGGTAAAAAACCTGTTCATCTGGGATCCATGTTGGAGTCAGATTTGGGTCTGCACCCCTGATTCCCAGAGCTCTCCAATAAAGCACCTGCATATAATCATTGTGTGGTTGTGTGTTTCAATGCTATCATAGGTACACAAATACCTGAAGGGGACGGAGCCAGGCTCCTTCCAGCGGTGCCCAGCTACAGAATAAGGGACAGTGGGCAAAAAAGTGTAGCATAGGATGTTTCATCTAAATATGAGGAGAAAAGGCTTCACTTTGAAGGGGGCAGAGCATGGGAACAGGCTGCCCAGGGAGGTTGTGGAGTCTCCTCCTCTGGAAATGTTCAATCCCACCTGGCCCCAGTGCTGTACACCCTGCTCTTGGTGAATCTGCTTTAGCCATGGGCTTGGACTAGATGATCTCCAGAGGTACCTTCCAACCCCGACCATTCTGTGCTGCTGTGCTACTAAAACAGTAAAAGCTGCACACTTCCAAAAAGAGAAACAGAGACAAGAATCTGACAGACCATAATCCACCAGAGAGAATTTTTCTAGTTCTTTTGTTTTCTTTCTTTCCCTACTATCTCCTAGCGTTTTTTTTTCTCATTATGCATCTCTTTGTCCCACAATAAATACTTGAAATGATGCTTAACTACAGGAATAAAGGCGAGTTTAATCTAACTAAATTGCAAATGATTTACAAAAAAGCGTTTCCCCATCTTCTTTACAGTGGAAGAGAATTGTTGCTTTAACATTTAGCACATGGCATTTAGGAGTACATTAAAACCAACTACAAACCTATGTTTCAGCTGGGAAAATGGGAATAATTAGCATGCCCATACACTGATATATTTTAACTGTCTCAGGGCATTTAAAGATGCTGTTATTTTTTTTTTTTTTTTTTACTTTTAGCAAGAGATTTTTAAAAGAAAAAAAAGGAAAATATGACTGAGAAAGTAAGCAAAATTCATATTTAATGATGTCTTTGGGTAGCTAGCAGCAAATTAGTTACAGAGATAAATGGCAGGTGTTTTATGTTTTCCCATTTAAGTACTCATAAAAATAAGGATTCGGTTGAGTAGAATGCAGTTCCCTTACTGCAAATTCTATCCTAGCGTATGTGAAAAAAGGAAAAAGTGGGGCTTATCATAATTTTTTCATTTTCTGATTTCAATAATTTTGATTTGTAGTCATTGATCTTTTAAGTGCATTGTTTTGTATGAATAGCAAATATCTTTCTCCTTTCTCTTGATTTATTACAAAGATAACACTTCTGATTAAACCCTATAACAGAAATCCCTTTAATAGACATGCCAAATGCTATTCTAATCCACTCCTTAATGAAGACTGTACTTAATTAAGAACACCAAATTTATTAATTTTTCTAACTGGAAATCTAAAACCAAACACAATTCACTTAGCTGGTTTATATCATACTGATAAAAGTGAAATTTCAGCCCAGAAGTTCATGGCTCCCCCTCATGAATTCAAGTGGACTAAAAGACATTTTAATCTGAAGATAGGAAATTTATGTGTTCTTTCTCTTTTTAACTGAAACAAAGCTGCTAATGTCCAAAGACCAGTTGCCAGCCAAAATATATATTTGTCAAATGAGAACCATTTGAAAGGCACAATCATGCAAGAGTTCATTTCAATTATGTGTTGCATACTGTCAGTAAATTAACATTTTCTGTTTGCAGCTGCACTTGGTGATGATCACAAAGGCAAAGCTTTTTTACCTGCTGGCCATGCCGTGTGCTGCTGATCCAGCATTTCAGTGTAACAGCTGTTCAATGCACAGATTCCCAAAGTCATTGTCTGAAGTGGTAGGAAAAATGGTGCACTTAATATTCTTGTTAACTAACAGTAGGAATCACATTTATATATTTCACTGAGCATTTAGCATTAATGTACCCTTATTTGTGGCTTATTTGGGTAAACTTCCAGATGTTGCTTCATGGCTAGTATGTTCCAGTAAAATACATGGGTGCAGGTATAGCAAATTATATGTGTTCATAAAATAAAATAAATGTATGTATAAAAATTAATACATTTATAAGAAAATATAAAGGTAATAGATATATAAATAATAGCACATGGATAAATAAGAAATAAATTTATGCATAAAATAAACACATGTATAAGAATATATGTATGGAACAAGAGGAGAAAAAGGCAGGATTTCAATATCATGTATATTATTATCACAAGTAATTGCAATAAGCAAAAACTGCTTTATCTTTGTACTTACTTTCCAAAATATTACAAATCTGTTTATTTTCTCTATTAATGAATTAAAACAGTATTTGATGCTCTTGCTGATCCTTTTCTAATATAATTTATGTCAGGTGAGAAGTCTGGAAATTAGATAATTTGTGAATTGTAATGTATAGAACATCACTTTTTACTTTTATTATCATTAATTCTTCATAATGAAAACTTATTGAAACCATTTGCTTGGACTGTGTTCTATATTCTAGCATTAGGTCTATTCTGTGTCATTGAACATTATCAAATGCAAAACTCAAGAAAAGGGAGGAAAATTACCCAGGTGAGTTTAGTTAAATTAGCATCATTTATAATGGTTTCAAGTTCCTTTGAAAACTGGGGATCTGTACATGAAAGATATTAACTTTTTAACTCCTTACCAATTGGTGAGGAATATGAATTCTGTATTCAAGAAATATCAACAGTAATATATGTAAAAATAAAATAAATATATAAGAAAATAAACAGGTGAATAAGCAGGTGACCAGACCTTACATAGCTGGAAAAGCATTTGCACATGCTACCAAACTTTAGTAGTTCATGGTTGGTTTACCTAATTTAAATCAGTATTAAACTAAATGCAAACTCACAAAAACAAGTGTTCTCTCCCCCTTTCCTGCTTTAAGCCATAAGCATGAGTGCATCCACCACAATATTCTGGTACACCCTGCCATGGAGTCTTGTTAAACCACATTCACATTTAACACTGAATGTCATTAACAGACTGGTTTATGTCAATGAAATACATCTTTGTTCCTCTCTGATGAGTGAAGTGCATCCCTGCATCTTTTCTTTATTATTATTTGGAGAGCTCTTCTAAAACTGGATGGCATGCTCCAGGGATATATCCCTCAAATAAAATTTTCCTATTTTCTCTTTAGGTGTATTTCTTTTCAGCCTCTCCAAGTCTCAGTTACCCTAATAGCATTTAACATGTCTGTCCCAGGTTAAGCTCATCTTTTTTTATTACAGTAATCACAGCCTTTCACATAAGGTCTTGCTGATGATGTTGTACAACAACACTTCTGTTTTCCTATCTGCACTTTGCCTCAAGCATCTCAGAAGTATATTGACCTTTTCCTCAGCTATATCACATTCATAACTCATAATCATCTTCTGGTAAGTTTGCACACCTATTTCTTTCTGCCTTCTCCTTTTTGACTAAAGACACTGCAGCTTAGAACATTTTTTCCCTTGTCCTGTAACTTGATGCATTAAATCTGTTCATTTTAATTATTCCAGTATTTTTTACCATTCTTTTTTTTGTGTAATGTTATAGCAGTCTTCTGTAGCTCAGGATAATGGGTCTTAATCATTTTTCATCCTTAGAAAAGACTCAAGCTTTTAGCAAGAAGTTGCATGTTTAGATGTATGCTCTTGAAACAGACAGAGACAGGAAGGAGTTTATTTACCCTGAATTCTTTTTGTTCTAATGAGTTAATTTTTAATTCATTTGGAATCCTTTCTCAGGAGCAACCTCAAAAATGGAACTAATACAAGAAAACCTGCTTTATAAATATGCTTTGGTGTAAGGACACAGGCGGACACCTTGTGTTTAAAAGTGAGAACATCAGCCATGTTGAATAAGTTGATTTTATATCCTGAGTACCAAACAGCTTCCCAGTCAACACAGCATACAAAATGGATGTTTCCCAGAGGAAAATAAATAAGGAAAATAATCCATATATATGGATATACATTTCTGCTATAAATACCAACCAAGCTTCTCTTGAAGGACTTGTTATTCATACATGCATTTCAGTGCATCTGGTATACCCTGCAATGAAATACCATGAAACTCACACTAGGAAAATTCAGGCATTTTATGAGTAAAATGCTAGGTGGATGACAAGCCTGAAATTATTCAATTCCACAGTGTTCACAGAAATAAACCAAAACTCAACCAGTGTTGCCCTCATAAAGTTAGAGACAATGTAAATATGACAATGGTTCAAGGCTCTTATGGTTTCCAGGGTAGGAATAACATAGGAAAGGCAGTAACAAGCAGAAAAATAGAAAGGAAGTTCAGACTCCCAGCTGTGATCAGCATCACCTTTTTAGTGAGATTCCATGGGTTTAGACTGAGGTATTGAGAAACTTTTCAAGAATTAAACTTTCAGTTAGTTTGAGATTCTGTGCAAAATATTCAATGCAGGCATTACTTAGAAATTTAGCTAAAAAGTTGTTTTACTGGGTGCTCACCACATCTCCAAGACTGAAAAGGAATTTTTATGTTTGATTTCTTTTCTTCCTCACATATATCTTTTTGTGTATTTACTGTATATAGCTTTATAGTTAATTTTACAAGCATATGTTGCAAAACATAAAGCAGTGATGTATGCATGTTTATAGTCAGCAATTTCAGCTTTATCTCTATTTCATAATAATGCTCACATTTGTAGTTGGTGATTTTTTTGCTTAACAATTTGATGGAGCCAGGGCACTAAACTGAAGGATGGGCTCCCAAAAGCGCTAATGCATCACTTCTCCTTACATTGCCATATGGGCCCTTCTCCCAGATTTTTCTGCCATCTGCATCTTTCCACTCTTGAGTCCTTGATCTCCCTTCCAAAGAAAGCATCTCAGCCCATCACCCCAAGCTTCTGGCCAACTGCAATTACATGGACACAATGCCACATCTCACTCGGATTGGTGTCATTTTTAGCATAGACATTTCACTATCAAGCATATTCACTAATTCAATCCTTCTTTTAAAAGCTTTGTATATGTGTGTTTTTTAATGGAAAGAAATATAAGAGACTCTAAAAATGTGTCTGTCTATGTCTTACGATCTCATCTAAAGTAAGTTTTACAGTATGCCTCTTTTTTGGTGGTGAAATAAAAATTTGCTTTTTGGGCAGCAAAATGGATGACAAATATAACCGAGAGAGTAAAGTAATTGTGGAGGGGATTCCAATTTGGCACAAGAAATGCAGCATATCCAGGGGACTGTGCCAGAGAGCAATGAAAGTATTGGTGCCAATGAATCTTGTAATGTTGTCATTAAGCCCACTTGTTATTGTTTATCTTCTGGTTGATCATCATCATTTGTCATCCAATTCCCAGCAAAAAGCAGCACATGGCACTCCCAAGCTGATTTCTCACTGTATGATTGCTCAGTGCTGGGGTTGCTGAGTGCCTGTCTGCCTATGGCTGGATGCAGGCTGCAAGGTTGGCTGCTCTGGGGAGCTTCAGCTAACTGCCAAAATGTGCAATTACTACCAGTTTAGTCCTCCTAGAGATTTTTGAGATTTCTTTAGATTTAAATTTGCTTGCCCTCAGGAGTACCAATATATGCACTATTTTTTTCTTTATTTATAGTGGAGCTTTGGTTTAAGTCAAAAGACAGAAGTGTACTTGCTGGTGAGCCATTCAGAGGAGGTTGCCTCTGTTTTTCCAGTGACATAAGGTTGTTCCTTTCCATCTATATACACTTTAAAATTTTCCTTAGGTTTCCAGGTGGAAAAAATCCAGCCTATCCAGAAAGACTCACTGCTGTAAATGAACAGTGGGCTTCTTAACAACTTTTAGAGAAGGGCAGAGACTGACCCTTAAAAATACCTTCCCCAAAACCCCAAAACCTCCACCAGCATTCAGCCTTCACAATTGGAACTTGTGCTTGTGCATCCCTTTAGAACTGAACCAGAAAAGGTCCTTTTCCTCATGCAGTCCCTGGTAATAAAATGTTCTATAGCTGCTATGTTGGTCCCAGAGCTAGAGTCACTCTAGAAATGGAATGGCAATGCACACACACATATACACTCATTTCCATGTAAATATATCAGTAATAAACCTGATGTCACCCCTGCTTCAAAATTCCCTTTTGCATTGTGGTTAAAAAAAACCCCCAGAGGATTTTCTGCTACTCCACAGATGCTCTATTGTTATTTTTAAGTAAAAAGATACCTGGAGCTTTTCATCCATACTTACACCCATAAATTTTTTTTTCTTTAGTATACATATTAAAGAGGTTTCAGCAGAATCCCAGAAAATAAAATTATTAGAAGAACCACTCTGTGTAACAGTAATATTGAATCATCTCTTCACAGGGGTTGCAAAGAGCAAATCAATGAATTTTTCCCCAATAAATCAGTGTCAGGTAGAGGAAAATTGCAGGAAGTGGAAATGAATTCATGTAGGTAAAACCCATGCTGCAGAGATAGTCCATTGACAAGAGTAGGATGATTCTAGAAAAATGGGAGAACTTTTGGAGCAAGACATAAAGCAAAATGATGAAGAGAGATGGAAAGTGTCATGGGAAACTGATACTGGAGGCAAATATTAGAGGGATTTTTTAGGAATTATGGTTGTATTTGGCAAATTTATCACAATAATGAAGATTTCATTATGTTCTCAAGATCTTTTAAAAGAAAATAAAAATTATTTCTGGACTTCCTAGTTTCTGAATCTAATTTTCCCAGCCTTTTAATACTAATAGGCATCTGATTTTTTATTTATTTTTTTTTTCTCTTACAGCAGATATGCTGATTTAAATCTATTTCATCAGGAGCTCAAAATTGCAAAAATTGTTAGGAGAAAAAATTTATAAAAATGTTTTTGCATCTTCTGATTAATTTATTATTCTGCATTTGCAGTTAAAAATTAGTAATCTCCTCTCACCTAATTGCAAGTGTATTAATTAGTTATCTTGCTTAGATTAATTTATTAAATATAAATTCTGAGATACAGCACTACTTTCAAAATTGTCTTTGGCAGAGTATTGTAGCCTGAAGTCTCAGCTTTGCAGCACATTTGTTGAGCCAATATTCCATCATCCACACAGAAATAATTTTTATGAATGCTGATATTTACAAGGACATCCTGTTCCTCTAATAATGAATTATACACATTTTATTATCAATTGTGATTTAATTTTGCAGCCATCATATGAAGACTGATTAGTTTTAATACTGAAAGGCTTTCTCCAAGTGACTTCTTGCCATGGTTACGAACTTCAGAACAAATATGTTGTGTAATGAAATTCTGACATTTATATTAATTTTGTTCAATTCATCATTAAAAAATATAATGTTTCATTTGGAAAAAAATAATTTCACTGATGTGCAAGTACTTTATCATGTCATAGAATCTTTTAGGATGGAACTAGGATTGTTAAAGGGAAATTTGTCACTTTAGATTTTAATCACAAGGGTTGTTTCACTTAAATCTGAATTAAGCCTTAAAACCGAATTTTAATTTAACACACTGCTAAGTAGAGTACAAACAAGCCATAAGTATGGGGGCTGCTTTTATGGAGAAATTCCGTGGAGAGCTCTTTTGGACAAAATTGCATCCAACAAAGTTGTTTGACAAGGTACATTATATAATGAATTATAGGCCCATAAGATGTTAAGAATGTAGCACAGTGGTTTTTTTTTTTTTCATAAAGACACACAGTCCTCTTAAGTTATGTCTGTTTGCAACTCCATTACCCTTTCTCCAAGGAGCTTCTTCCCATCATTACTTGCAAGTAGCCCCAAGGTGCCTTCTGCCTAATGGCAGAGAGATAAAGAGAAAGCAGATCCACAAAATTTCATTCTCTTTTCCGTGTAAAGTAGGAAATGTATATACAAGTGTATATACAATCTGTGGAGATAGATGTGCTTAGTGGAAGCCAGGGAAAAGAATAAAGAAAACAATGTCTTCTTGGATAGTTAATTAGTTAACAAAGCCTGCTAAGTTCCTGTAATCAATATATATGTGTTTAGGAATAACTTTTAAGCAATAAAAGCTTTATTTCTTCTCCTTTAGGCTATAAGCTTTACTCATTGTACATATTATTATTCCTGTAGCAGTAGTTGTAACCTGGTTCAGTAAGAATCATTTAAAATTAGGGAGAAAATGAGAGCCATTGTTCCTGTCATATATTCAGTAGGAAAGGACTGGAGTTCTCAGAAGAAAATAAAGTCACTCTAAGTTTAATTAGAGAGACCTATGAGGTCCAAATGGTCCAAATAAGCTGCACCAAATCCAGTTGAACTTCTAAACCAGTATAACTTTTGAAGATTTAATCATCAGTACATTTCCACCCTTTTATGTTGGCCGAAGAAAAGTAACATATGGATCAATGTATCATAGTGTCTGTCTGTCAGTATATTTAAAGAAGAAGGAGAGGAAGACTTATAAAATATATTGAAAAATGTCTTTGCCAAGCTCCTGGAGTTTCTCTCACCCCTTTCCCTTCCTGCAATGCTTAAGAGAACAAAAGGATTCCTTAAATCAAGGCTATTATCTTTTGAACAGCCTACTGAGTCTAGATACTCCTTGATGTATTATACATTTGTAGCATATTACATCATGGCATATACTGAAATGCAGCATTTTATTGTACTAGACAAAGATGTGGCCATTATAACAAATAAAATGCATTTAGTTCTAGTGTGCATTAAGCTTGGGAACAAAAAAGCAATTTGCAGTGCTTTTCCCTCCCTTCTTATACGTTTCCTTGCATCCACCAAGAGTTTATCTGGCATTTATTATCTCCAGCATTCTGTATGGCATCTCCTGAGCTACTTTAATCAACAGTTTAATAGGCATATTTAAATCCTAACATAAATAGTGGTGTGTGTGTATTATTGGCTTTCCAGTACTACTTAAACTGTCATTATTTTCTCTTTGGATCCCATCTGACACATAACTAGGCTGCATATATTTGTAGATTTACAAGTCCTAAACTGCAGGCTATAGAGTGTGCAAGCAAGTTGAAATTAATTTATGATCTGTTTTAAGGAAGATAGAATATTTATTTAAGCAGCTGGAATTAAGTTTCTCATTTGTAATTGAAACACATGACTAGCAAGACTGCTTAAAATTTCTATGGGTAGAAAAATAATTTTATGAACTATACTCCCTGTTAAGTACTAGACTTTATGGATTTGTCTCACTGTAGTGCAAAATTTTTTAAATTATAAGTAGTTCCATCATCTTACATAGCAACCAGTTGTTGTCATTCCTGCATATCTAAGATATCCCAAATTCTTTCCAATTTTACAGAATTTACCTAGAATTTGTCACCATGCACCACTTGTATTCCAATGGACTAAGGGATAAGTGTCACATTCTCCCTGAAACACACTGTCGTGGTCTAGGAATGGTATTCACCAATTCCAAGTGCTTATGAAAATCAAAGGCAAACAACCATCTCATAATATCTTTGTCTTTTATTACCTCGATAGATATAGCACTGTTGTTGTGGCAGTAATGAAAAATGTGTGATACTTGGGGGCACACCACTGCCATCCAGTTTGCTCACAGAAATTTCAGAAAAAGGAGGATTTGGGCAGATCTCTTTTATTCAATGGTCTACAAGGCACTTCCTTCTCTCAGGAAGCATCCAGGAAAATTTTGTGTCAGGAGAACAGTAAGAATCAGTATTGTCAGAAAATCTTGCAAAGTCTTCTAAGCATTGGGATAACAGCTGTTCAACTGCATGCCATAATTCCTATTTCTACAAATTCTTTTTTCTTGGAGTCAGATGCATTCAAAAGCTGATTCTACTGTCCCATCACTGTTGCTTGCAATGTTCAGAAATGCTGTGACAACCCCAAAGCCCTCTGTTACTACAGATTTGTTATAACACATTGCATTTATATTTATCCCAGAGGATGCCAAAGTGTATTATATATCAGGCACACAGCAATCTCTTCATCTACCAGTGAATCAAACACCACTGGGGTGGAATACAGCAGATGTTTAACAGCACAAAGCAGTGTTGCACAACAGTTTTAAGACTGAAAGTGAAAAATGACTTAACAAAATGATACTACAGAAGGAATTTAGGAAGACAGAATGTAATTAAACTAACTGCAGTTTATACAAGAAACTGATGGTAACGTATTATTCTTGCAAAATAATGCTGTGAGGTCTTCAGCAAGCAAGAGAGATAAGTTTTCAGTTTTATATCATACCTGGAAAGCCAAACTTTGAGCAATGAAATGGACCTTAATATAATACCAGATATAGATAACTGTCAGTATATATAAGATGCAATTGATGCAGGATGGCCAACTACTGAAAAGAATAAAGCTAAATCTCTAAAAAGATGATAATAAAACAGACCCTGACCAATAGAAGGGCCAGACACTAAACAGTGGTATCAGCACAAATCTGGAAAAATTATTTTAGTCTCAGTGAAGTTATTGCGTATTTAAAATTATGAATCCTGTGAACTATCCTAGAACAGAGAATGAAATATGACCTCTAACTGACAGCCATATTCTCAACAGCAGAGCAGAATAGCTGCCAATTCAAATAACCTAACTCTCCAGTCAATATGAAAATTTTAGATAACAGAATTGGGGGAGGGTACGTGTGTATAATTAAAGGAAGTTATAACTTCAATAGATGATGCAAATGAGGAGGTCCTGTCAAAGAGCCTGGTATAACTGCAGCTGTTATAACTGGAAAATATGTAAAGGCAGCCCAGGAGATCTTGCAAGGAGTCAGCCAGGAAGACAATCACATACCCAGATGCTACACTGGAAACACAAATTTGAGAGCTTTCCATCTGGGATCTTGCATCTGCCAAATTTGTCACATAAGTGGTCACAACAGTTAGGTTCTGTGCTCCAGATGAGAGGAAAAGGCACCAAAGGGAGCTGTTTACTACCCTGCAATCAACAAGAAAATGCTGTGCCAACTGAAAGTGTAATCATATCTACAGCAATGTGCTAACGAGCTCTGAAAATGTTTAGCAGAATAAGAGAAGACTCTAGAATATAGAAAATCTGACACACTCCACATAGACATCAAATCACACGGTAACATTTATGATTAAAAATCTTCATTAGCCATAAGTTGTCTGTAAAAACAATTAAATCAAGCCAATAGTAGAACTATGCTGAATTGCTTAGCTTGATTACATATGTGTAGTTCATTCTTCACAGGTAGATCAACTACTAGTAAAAGCATTCACTTTCCCAAACAATCAAAAAACCAAACAAACCTCTGAAATCCACATGAAGCAAAACAAAAAAGAGACATTTCCATCACTTGATGACTTTGGGTTAAAAATTATGAATGTTTCACTCAAAAATTTTCTCCTAAGAGGTTAGCAATGCAACAAGTAAAACTGTCTTGTGTTCTGAGGTGATACTGAGCTGTGTATGTATGGGATAAGACAGAGCTTTCTCTTTCTCCATCTTTTCCCTAGATTACAAATGCTTCTTGCAATGCTTCTGTGCAGCACCTAATATGGTAAATTTGACTACATAGCATAGAATCTATAAACAGACAAATAAAAAAATAATAAAACCAAAATCCCAGTGCAGAAACAGGGAGCCCTTTGGATATCACAAACCAAAAGAACAGAGTATAATACTAGTAGTCAGGAAATCTATTCTGACCAAAAGTGGTAGACAATCTAGTGTATTTCTAAACAGCATAATTAGGAAATACAAATTATATGTGTCATAGGAAATATCCCCTTAACAAAGGTGGGCAGTAAAATGAATTTCATGTACAAGTGAATCGGTTGAACCTGTTTTACAATTTAACAAGAAACCGAAAACAAACTGAAAAGCTTTCTCTTTGAGGATGTCGTAATTATTTGTTAGTTCTCTTTGAGGAAGAGGAAGATTGCCTGAAAATATGGAGGTTCTCCTGAACTAACCCTAGTAACCATGAGGCACACTCTGATACAGCTAATGCATGTCAATAAGGGAGCCATATGAATTCTATTTGTTATTCTTGGTAATGTATAGCCTTGGGAAGATAGCAAATTGAGGAAGCTACAGAGTGACAAATCATCCCACTCCTGGCTGTTTGCTCCAGAAGTTCATTAATTTATACAGCAAACGTGGGAAATATCAATATATTATCAATATTAATGTAGTACCACTATGTGTGTAAAATATTTATCTTGGACAGTTGGTGATGGTGTGCTGTGTGTCACTGTCCTTTATGTCAGCCATCTGAGCCTGAGATAATTTTTCCTCAAATAACAATATCCTTGCCTTCTCTTTCACCTAACAACACAGTCTGCCTAGCACTGCTTACAGACCTTGCACGAGTACAGCATATCTTTACAGGATAAACCCCTTTCAAAAGTAAGGAGGTTAATCATGCAGTACAACTGGCATAATTGCACGAGGGATTTCTGAATGTGGAGAACAATGAAGTCTCTTGTGGTTCATGGGATGAGAGACTGAAACCTGAAGTCTAGGAGCTTGACAGACAGCTGCCATTAAATGGCAATACTGTCCAGCTCATTTCATTGGACACTTTATCCAAATACTTCCTTAGTTTCCATGGAGGCTATTAAATAAATGAGGCTGAATTGCAATATGTTCTAATGCTAGTTATTGCTTAAAAATTCAGCTAATGAAGCCGGGCAATACAAGGCAGGCTCCTAATTAACACACAGCGAATTACCTGTGGAGCTGCCATGCTTATTTCCTATAAGGATTTTCTTTGGAAGAATATCAAGTAATAGCTAAAGACGATGGAAACAAATAAAATAAATAAAATCTCAGCATTTGATTATGTAATAGTTGATTAATGAACAATCTCTGACCAAGATGACTGTACATCTTCCTCTTGAATGCTCTTGTATGTCCATTTCTTTTAGACAGGACTTGTTTTGCTGCATTCCATGAATAAACCAGGCAATCTCTGATAGTTCAGAGTGGCTAATTTTTTTTTTTTAGGAAGATAGCACAATTCCACTCCTTTGCTGAAAATAAACAGGAATTTTCCTCCATCTCTGACACCATAAAAAGTAATACTGCTTTGAACTCTTCCTCCTCCATCACCTTTCAAGACATAATGATCTGTACATTAAAATGATGCACAGAAAGAAGGGTTTTACTGCTTGTTGTGTTATGCAAAGCAGTGACTCATGCAATATTCATTTGACAATTGCTAACAGACCTTTTTCAAGCACCAACAGATTGCAATAGGTCCATTACCTCAGAGAAATTCTTCATAGGAGCCATGAACCAGCACTCAGCAGAAAATGAGTAAACTCTCAGTCAGAAATGTTTTAAATGTGGTTGCAAACAGATGCACAATGCAATGATTTTGAGAAAAACTCATAGGCAGTAAAAGACAACAAATAGATCTTCAATCTATAGCATAAATTAAAATAATATATAAATGGAAGGTGTCATAAATATCACAAACTTGAAGAAAAGTTCATCTTGTAATAGTGAAGCAGGGAGGACAGGTTTGAAGAGAACAAGCTTGATCTTCTAAAATGAATGCATTCATAAAAAAGCACCCAAAGAGCTAGAGAAGATTCTGAGCATTCTAGAAAAGCTGTAATAAAACAGAAATGGCACTGCTCCTGAGAGTCTGCATCACCCTATATCAGAGGCCCAGAGAGCACCACTGTTTCGGATGTTACAGAAGAAAAAAAGAAAAACATGAGGAAATATACTTATTTGTGCATTAATGTGTTTGCTAGCTAATTTTTATCATCTTTTTTTTCCTCTAAGTAGGAGCTGATTTAACTTGGGACCTGTATATAAGGTGGAAAGGCTGTATTTTCTCCACTTAAAATCAGTAATTATTCTGTAAAGACAGTGAGATAGCATTCTTTGCTTAATGTGTTAAGGGTTTTCCCTCAAGAGGAGTAAAGAAACACACAGTAAACTTTTATGTAAATTTTATTTGTCTTTTGGGAGATGTTTTCTTGGATGGGCATTTGACTTTAACTTATTATCTTGAGACATTTTAGTTGAAACTACAACTTTGTTGAGATTGATAATCCAGGTCTCTATATATTTTTGGCAGGAAAAAAAAAAAAAAGGGAAAAAAAAAAAAAAGAAAGAGAGAAAAAATCCCTAAAGCCATGACCAGTGGCTTTGGACTATTTTGCAAATGAAATGAAGCAAATAACTCAGAAGATGAGGAAGTAAAAATAACATATTCAACATACAAATACTTAAATCAATATTAAAATAGAACATAGTTGCTGATGGAATTGGTAACTTGGTTATCTACAGAGAAAGGAATCTGGAGTGAAGTAGAGGAGGCTGGGTTGAGAGGGCAATGAAGAAGAACTTAATCTAGTAGAGCTGTCAAAACCAGAAATGTCACAATAGTATTTAGGCAGAGCTGTTAAATGAAAAATTGATTAAAATCTTAATAA
>VXBI01003332.1:419952-463740 GCA_013397375.1 Toxostoma redivivum | reverse complement strand
AAAAAAAAAAAAAAATTTGCTATATTCACATTTCACTTCTAGGACTGCTTTCACCTAAACATCCTGTGAGTACTATATCTTTAAATTTTATCTGGCCATTGTGTTACAGCCACATAGAATGACACAAAATGTTATGGACAAGTCTTGAAAGCTGATCCTGTATTTCTAATGAGACAAAGCTCAATGTCTGTGTGACCTACACAGCTTTATGTGTGAACTGCAAGATCCTTAAAAGCCTTTTCTGAATATGAAAAAATTCAAAGCTTCAAGAATGGATACAACCAGGTCCTGACAATCAGAAGATGGAGGAGTACAGGAAGTAGCAAATCTTCAGACTGTTATCTGAAATTTTCACTTGCCAATGATGACTGCAGTTGGAGATTGCCCAGTTCATAGACTGTACACTTTAAATGGTGATGCAGGTGTCTGAGGAGATAGACACATCTCACAGACTGATTAAACCACATGGGTTTTATGTATATGGACTCTAGAGCTGGTGTCAATAATCAGTGGTTTTGAGATTAGCTGCAGAGAAAGAAGTAAGGAACCTATTTTGAAGTGCTCTACTTTTTTGCGTAACTTGTACAAAAAAGTGCTGTCATTCAACAAATTAAGGCAACAAATCAAGCAAACCTTTGTATAAAAACTTGTTTTTAAATTAATTTAAACCCACTGTGTTCTCTGTTTTAGTTAATATTAATGATTTTCTAAAGTTTTCCTCTTTTAGCCAGCACAAGTTCAGTAAAAGATTGAGTCCTGCACCCTAAAAGCAATTCCATGTGTATGCATGAGCACAGGCAGCCAGACAGAACAACCACAAATCCATGCCCGAAATACAAAGAATAAATTTATTTCCATTATCTCGCTAACTTCATGTCATTGATTATTGACTGTTTCTGGATTATATTTAAGGAAACCATGCTCATCAATTTGGGAGTATGAACAATAGAAATAACTCTTGCAAGAAGATTTTTAAGCTAATAAGAAGACAATAGGTTTTGTTCTGTATTCTGGCTGTAAAGAACTCCCAGTATTCAACATGGAGTTGTTTTGACAATTAATGGTAAAGGCACAGTTTAAAGGAGTAGAACACAACATGCTAATGTGGTAGTTCAAAAGGTCTAGAGTACTCAGCTCAGCAGCACTCAGCTCCATAGGAACTTAGAAAAGGATTTCTGAGTAACTCATCACAATGAGAAAAATTTCATAGTCAAACTTTATTGCAAATATTAATAATTTTCCCTTAAAATATTCAAATATTAACATTATAAGATTCTTTCTACAGGAAATCTATAAGGCAATAAAAATATTTTGGAGTCATAAATTCAGAACCCTTGATCATCTCTATGAAGAAATATATGCATAAATTCTTCCAAAGCTAGTGAGAGTCACCTGTATTGAGTCATGATGAGCTGGGCATCCAACATAGAGTAAAAATTAACCTGGTTATTGCAGATGAATAGGAAAGGTAACATTCACTCCATTCCTTCACTTGAAATAGTTTCTTTTTGCTGTATGCTATTTGAAGTATTCAAAGCTACTTGTTCTGGTGTTAATTGCCAGCAGCAGCACTACTGTTCCATGTAAGATCACCTCTGCCTGAAAGTCAGTGACAGGCTTATTTGGGCTTGTAAACAAAAGTCAGGCCTGCTGTATTTCCCAAACTAGCTGATTACAGAATCACAGAACATTCTGAATTAGAAGGGACCCAGAAGGGTCATCGAGTACAAGTCTTAGCCATGCACAGAACATTCCCAAGAGTCACAGAATGTGCCTGAGAACACTGCCAGAATAATCCCCAAGAATCACACTGTGTGCCTGAGAGCACTGTTATTTAGGAGAAATATGAAATGTCAAATATGGTCATAGGTTCATATTAAAAAGCTTGAGTTGTAAAGTGGTTGTCCTATAATGATAGATTGCAAAAGCCTATTCCAGCAAGTATTCTGACATATAAACACATTTGTGAGATATACTACAAGATAATGAAAGGATTAAAAAATATACAGCCAAAAAAAGGATAGTTAATTTGGGAATAAATATTTATATCTTGTTGTTAGCATAATTTTATTAAAATTAGTTTATGGGGTTTTTTTCAGTGTTCATAAGAAAACTATTGTTTTCTGTTCACAGTGCCTATATCTTCCTAAATTAATTGTATGGAATTCACCTAGTTATTTCCTCAGTTTCTTTAATAGAAAAATGGAGGACAAAAAACTAGATAGGCTTTATAACATGTCTAGATTTCTGAGAAATTTAGTCCTGGACCAATTAATTGATAAGGACGTTAATTTCCAAATGGAGGACCCTCACAGATAATCTGACATCCACCTTGCTGTTTACAATGGGAGTGTCAAGGTCAAGTGCCTGCTGCTGCCTACAAGTGTCCAAGTCTTAAAATATTAGGGGATTTATGGGCTAAAACAAACACCATTAATTGAATCAGGAAACATTTACAAAACCAGTATAGATCATGTAACTTATACTCTGAATATATAACCCATCTTTAAAATGATGGTTTTGAAGATAAATTAGCCAGTGGTGCAAAGCTCTGCAACTGCAGTAATGAACACTACAAAAAAATCCACTTAAATAACCATTCATTTTGTATTCAGAACAAGTTTTCAACAGAATGAAGTGTAGGCTCAGGCTTAATATTCATTGAACAACTACCCATTATTATATTTTCTTTCAGTGTTCATTTAGCAAACACTGACCACCAATTTCTTTGAAGAAATGTTATGTAGATAGTAACAAAGCTGCTGTGCTGAACACCAGGTGATATTGATTCCACCTTTTCCTTACTGACTTTGCATTTCTGCTGCCTTTAACACTATTTTTTTTTGTATGTGATCATAATTTACGTATGGATTTTATTGTGTTTTGTATTTTTCTAAGTCTACCAAACATCATAAATTCTAGCCTGAGAGTAAAATGAAGCAATACCAGAGATTAGAACCCAAAATGGGGAAGAACCCATCAACAGTAAATTAAAGGGACTAGTGATATAAATCTGATGTGGCAAATAAAGGCAGCAGTGAGAATGGTGCCAAAATCCCTCATGATCTCAGAAACATGGCTCTTGCTACTTGGAGGAATTTTGGAGACACAAATTCTCTTACAGAGCTTTGGGTATGGCCTGTAGGTAATGGTAACAGGTTCCATGTAGGTGAGATGTGTATATGTTTGTGCTTGAAAAGTTGTTCTTTTTTTTGTTTAAAAGATGGTTTTGTGTATTATAATTTCTAATATTAGTTCTTGGTTCCTTGACATTAATTGTTTGGAATAGTATTTGAACTAAGGCAAGCCTTATGTATTTCCCTGGCCTAGCTGTACCCAGTAACTGATCAATTCTCACAAGACCATTGGGAAACTGGTGTGTGGTGTGTTGTGTGAAGATGTAAAAGGTGTCAAAAATCTGCACACTGATTATTGTGTTCCAGTGCCAAGGCTGTCCTGTGACAAACTGGCAGAGAATGCAGGCAGCTCCTACTTCTCTCATGTATTTTTCTATTTTCCTCTTCATCTCCAAATGCAGACTTATGTACAAGAAAGGTCAAAATACAACAGTTTAGAAGGAAATAAAACAGGTTGTGCCCATGCAATTACAATGAGTCTTTGGAAGAATTTCTTGCAGAGAAATTCAAGGCAAGAAAACCAATAAATAATATTGGAGATAGGCAATGTCAAGTACATTGTCAAGGAAAAGGTCATTGCTTCACTGCAAGCACTGACTTAAGAGATGGACAAGCCAGTTCTGCCTCATATCAAGGAGCAAAAGACAAAAATGACATAAAGGGTAGCAGTAGCCATCAGAATAGCCAGTGCTAAATGGTACCAGTCAGACAGTGATTTTAACCACATCTGGTACCAATTCTGGCAATTGTCCCCACAGCTTTAAAACTTGATGTTCATCCTTCCTGGACAGTCTATGCCTGCTAGTGATGCTAGGTGACCTGCTGGCTCCAGGCTGTGCCAGCAGCCATTCCTTGTTCTTGGCAGCAGCAGCCAGGCCCGTGGCACGCTGAGCCCTCCCTGAGCAGGGATGGATGCAGCTCCAGCCAGCAGGACAGGGATGTGTGCTCCAGAAGGACACATCACACACAGCCACACAGCATTTAACACGCCTGGCCCTGCACACAGGGCCTGCAGACAGAGCAGGGCACCAGTGTAAATATTGGCAGCGCTAACACAAACAAGGGCTGGTGTCCAGCAGCTCAGAGGCAGTGAGCACTAAAGAAAAGACACCTTCTCCTGCTCTCTGCACTCACTAGCACCCTCCTGTCCCCCTATAAATCCCATGAATATTAGCACTGGCTCTAAATCCTTAACACTGATGTCACAGAATAGGCAAGGAACACCTTACTGTTTCTAAGATCTCAAAAATGTCTACATATTTTAAAAGAAAACTATTCAAAATTAGTTCTCATTTCTTTATTTACCTTTGCAGAATATATTCATTGTATTGCTTTTTAAATTCCACTGTTTCAGTTGACAAATTTATTTGTATTCCCTACCTAACAAAAACATCAGGATGTTCCTTTAATGCTTACGCAAAAAATAGTGGTGATAGATGAAAAATTTTCAAGAGGCTTCTATCTGCAGTAGAATTAAACAAATACATATTTTTAAAACCAAATGTATAAATAACTTTCTTTTTTCAGTGGAGGGAATTACTCCCTGTCTAGGCTTAATCCCCTTTAAAAGATTTTTCCTTCTGATACTCAGTTCCTGCGTAGCACTTATGTCCAATCCATTATGAGATCTTATCTCCATAGCTCCAAAATTCTGTCTGTATTTTAATACTCCAAAGGTTGATGAAAGAAATTTTTAGTTGTTTTCTGGTGTACTTTGGCCTGTGTTATCTTAATCTCTGTGCACATTCAACAGTACTTATATGTTTGATGCTAAACTGAGTAACACAAGGAAGTAAGAGGGAGGTCTGATTATGTCATGCTGTGTCAGGGTCTGAAGCACGTTATTACAGTGAAATTTCATCTTCCATTTTCAGAAAACTAAACTCTCTATCCAAATTCTTCCCTTGCAATTCCATCATAAGGAGTAGCTAACCAACACTTTCAATCTGGAAACAACTTCATCTGAAATGGTATCAGACATTTCCGCCAAAGAAATTCCATTGTGGGCATACAAGATACATCTACACATTTTAATATTTGCTGCTTGGGGAATGAGGTTCCTGACAGCAAATGCAGTTATTGATACCTGACAATGCATTGTGTACAAACTGAGTTTCATGGAAACACTTTGCACAGATCTAGTTTCCAGGGCATAATTTCTTTTAAAACTTGTTGGATTTTTTTCTAAAACCTCATTTTATCCAGGTCTGTTGAGCAGAAAGATTCAGCAGGCTTTATTCAACCTATTCTTCAGAGTCTGGAACCACATCTATATGCTACATTTTTATCCTCAGAGCCTGAAGGTAGTACAGGCTTGTCAACAGAAATACAGAACTTGTATGTACAGAACTTGTACATACCTGTGGCAATACAGAGTCTTGATCAAGGCCAGTGACACTCATCTGAATAGTACTGCACAGTGTTTTTTACAAAATGGCAAGCTTTATGAGCAAAAGATGCACAAGAAACTAATTCTAAGAACCAGAAAATTAAAAGTATGTACTCTTGCACATATCAAACAGAAAGAATATATTGAATATATATTTCCAAAATTCTGGCAATTGCACTATTCAGTGAATAATATTAATATCCTGTATTTTGATCCACATATGATGAAGAATATTATCTTTCATAAAAATGTCACTGACATTTTATACCTAATGTCACTTATTTTCTTTAAAGTTCATTATCTGTGATCAGGGTTTTTAAATACTTCTGAGGAATGTGTCCAACATACAAGCCAGAATAAGAACTGAAAATATGCTCAGTGATTTTAACTGTACTCTTTCTAACTTTAGGATAGCAGTATTCATTGCAGTTAAAAAAAGTTTACTGAAAGGTAAAATAACGTAAGAGACAAAATTCTGCAGAGGAGAGGTCAGTTACTGGATATTTTAAAAAAATCTATTTGTAGTAAGCAGTAATACATAATTGAAAAAAAAATCTGAAATATTTTTCCTTGAACAAGGTTGTATTTATTTCTGTAGGATGGACAAGTGGACAAATAAAATAATGATCGTTGCCAACAATTGATCCCTCATTTGCAACCTCTTTTAATTATATTTTCCAAGTACTACCATAGTCTGAAGAACCCTGCATAAAAATTAACTAATCATAATCAGAAATTGCTCTTTACCAGTAAATGCAGCTTATTATTAATAGCTGTGTTAACTGGTCAGGCAATGAGCAACATAAAAGGACCCTTGGAAACTTATGTTGTATTAATTCAGTTGGGATAAATTTTAAAGAGTTCTTTTCAGTGTGGAGGAGGGCTGGGGAAAGGGAGCTGTCTGCTCCAGACTGCAGGGGATGATGGGAGGACAAGGCAAATTCTTTCTACAGGAATGGCATAAATGTAATATCATTAAGTACTCATAAGATAGTTAGGAAATTTCCAGCCCTGGAAATTTTGAAGATTATGCTGTATAAAAGTAATTCTGAGTAATGCAGGTAAATTTAGTACATTCTGGGGTAGAGAGGGTGGTGTGACCTGCAGATCACCTTCATAACCCTAGAGAAGAAATAAAAATTATGTCAATGGAAGGTCTAACTAATCCTGCCTCTTTCTTCATTTATATAAACTGCTCCATATAAACCCTCCTGTGATGAGACCTTTTCCTTCCATTCATCAGTACTAGACTAATAAAACAGCAAATGTCAAAGCTGGAGTGTGCAGTCAACTAAAAGAGCTGGCATTCAGGAAATATATTGCCATTTAACAGGTCTACATTACTACTTATAAGCAAGTACAACTGTTTTCATGAAAGATATGTGTACATTAAATCAGGAACTGCCCTTGTCTAACCAAGATTATATTTCAACAGAAAGATTTTTAAGCAATAAAAAGGATGATGTTGCTTCTCCATTTAAAGATAATTGATGCAAGGAGTTAAGAAGAAAAAAAAGAAAAGGAAGTTAAATTTATCTAAAAATAATATTCACAGTTTTATGTTATATGAGTAAGTTTTAGACTATGTATAAATATTTAATTGTAGACGCTTCATATAGTCTTTCACTTAATATTACGATTAGGGGAAAAGAAAAAAATTGTCTTTTATCCTTTCTGGCAGACTATCTGGATTCGTGCTCATGAATTTCAGATTTCCAAGATGTAGCTTAGATTCTGCAGATTGTCCACACTTTGAATTAGAATTTCAGTACTCAGAAGTATTGCATAATTTTCTGTTTCACTGGAATTACTCCACATGTTTTATGAATGTGTGCAGAGGTTTTTAGTTATATGTCCTGTGTCAAAGGAAACACAGAAACTTATTTGCTAAATATCAGTTAATAAGTTTTACAGAATTAAATGTTCAGGGAATTTATCCGGGAAGAAAAAGAGAGCTCAGTCTGCTATACATGCACTGGATGGGAAAGCATGTAGTCATATGGTTACATTTTCTTTCAACCCAAGATTTACAGAGTCTAAGTGAAAGGCATGACTATCAAACATTTAGAACTCCAGCTCTGACATGGCTTCTACATCCAGAATATCTGTAGATATGAAGAAAATAGGAGAATGGGATCTATTATATTATCTTAGTGCTGCTCTGTCTTTTAGCAGTGGTCAAATTCTCAATTTTCCTACCTGCACTTGGATCTTTCTGTATAGTCACTGAAGTATGAGGAAAATAAAGTTTGAAGAGAGGAAGAATAACATCCTGCAGCATTGCTCACAGGTTTAGGAGGACACTTTTGTCTAGACAAAGAAGTACCCTGGAATACTATGGATCATTTAGGTTTTGTGAATTGAAATGACAGTTTTAAACCTTTTTCTTTTTCTTTTTTTTTTTTTTTTCCAGTTTTCCTTCCCTGAGCAGGGGCTTCCTGCTTTAATCATTTACTTAGCTGGATTTGTAGGTGGAGATGTAGTACTTGGTTAACCACTCAGGTTGTTAAAGTCATTTTCACAGGTCTCTGTTTAAAGGCTCAAAAAGTATTAAAAAAAAATATCCCAGAAACTGAAATTTTGCTTTTCTTACTGTCAGTCATTGAATGCATATAACCCTATTGCCAATCCATCAAAGTGAAGGGTAGTACATAAGTACCCCAAACACCTAACTGCAGTCCCTGGAAGAGAGATTGCAGGAGATGAATATTTTTTAAATCTTGCTGTAGAAAGAAGATAAATGTCTCATTTTCTCTGTATGTCAGAGTGAATCTGAACACACATTAGGATGTTTTCTCCAGAGAGAAATACAATGTCATCTGCTGGAAAAAACTGTGATCCTGTGTTTCAGGAGTGAGTTTCTTCCAAATTTCACATCCAATTAATAGAAGTACTTGCAGTCACAGTGAGAGTGTATTTTGTTTGGCACTCTGACCAGGATTTTGTTGGAATACAGTAAGCATTTTGTCATTAATAGAGTGATTAGGGAATTTCCCCAACCCCAGGCATTACAAAGGAACTGCAAGAGAAGACATCTCATGAAATTTTATTTCCAAGAATTTAATGAAGAACTCTGCCTTCAAACAAATTTTTTTTCTCTTTCTTCATTGCCAATATTAGACTAGTTTGTGCTGGATTTTTGCTCAGACACACAGGGATGTACAGAAGACCCAAAGTCATCTTTGACATTCTCTCGTTTTCTGCAAAGTATCCAAGAACAATCTCAAAACATTTTATCATAAATGCAAAAAATTGTTTGTTTTGGGAGTGTTTGCAATCTCAGTTCTCCCTTAATAACAGACACACACTAAAAGAACATTTTTCACAATTCCTATCTATTTATTTCAGCTAAAATATTAATAAGAGACTACATCAACTGAGCTTTACAACCTAATTGATTGAAGAGAAATATGGTATCAAAGATTTCAAAGTCCAGTTAAAGCACTCTCTAACAGATCTTATCACTCTCTACAACTACCTGAAAGGAGGTTGCAGCAAGGTGGGAGTCAGTCTCTTCTTCAAGGTAACAAGTGGCAGGACCAGAGAAAATGTCCTCAAGTTTCACCAGAAAGTTTCACATCAGATTTTAGGAAAAAAAATTCTTCACTGAAAGAGTGGTGATGCATCAGAACAGGCTGCTCGGGGAGGTGGCTGAGTCACCATCTCTGGAACTGTTAAAAAAACATGTGAAAATGGCACTTGGGGGCATGGTTTAGTGATTATTACAGAGGTGTTGGTTATTGGGTGAGCTCCATGATCTTAAAGGTCTTTTCCAACCTTAAAAATTCTATTTTAAGACAAGGATTTAAACCCACTATCGTTTAGAATGGAGTGATGTTTGGATTTGGATTTGGTTCCTCCATAGCAGTGAATTCTAATATGGAATCAATCTCTGCAGAATTTCTGAATGAAGTGTCATCAGTAAGATCATGATTAGCATTTCACTGACTAGGGATTTTAGAATAATTTCAGGGGGACCCTTTCAATGATGCTTAGATGTGTAAACTTCTCACTTTTTGGCTGAATTTCAAACATTACAGATTAAATTCTAACAGTTTCAACTAGGAAGTTATTGAAGGATCTTTTCAAAAATAGGTATTCTTCTTTGTAAGACACTTCTCAGATTTGTTAGTAACACATTACAGGAACACTCTTGTCTCTCTACAGATTGTATCTGCTTCCAAGATTAGCATTGCTGTACAGGAAAGTTTCTGATTTTAGTGGGAGAAAAAGAAAGTAATTTCTGCATCAAATAATGAATGTAACATTTATGCTCAGGATTTATAATCTTAATGCACCATCACAGCTCATTGCTTAAACCTCAGATAAAGAAAACAGCAAAAATTGTAACAACAGTGAAGTTAAAGATCTACATGTAAAATAACATAACCCTATGGTGAGAAGAACTGCTTTAATTTGGGATTTGGACAGCAATGTCAAGGTTTAGGTAATTAGCTGTATCATGGGAACTCACATTCCTGCTATAAACATGCTGTTAGCACATGCGAGGGAAGGACAAGACAAATAGAAACTCTAAATTAAAACAGCAGTGGTAACAATTACACTGCAATCATTATATGCTGCCTTCAGCTAACATGCAACATTGTCCATAGCATACTCCTTAGGAATTCACACAAAAGAATAAAAACCAGCCAGTCTTTATCAAGATATGGAATATTGGCATCCTCTGTAGAGTTTCAGCCTGAGGACTGTCTCATCAATGCCATAAAGAACAGCATTTTCTTTTTTCCAGAAGGAAGAAAGTAAGGGACAGTCACATGTATGCCCGATAGTGTGGAGCAGCTGACAAGGTGCTGAGAAAGGGAGGAGTGCTCAGCTGAGCTGAACCAGCCAGGGTGTCCCATGGCTCTAGAGAAGCTCAGGTGCAGGATGTGACAGGCTCTTGCCTGGTTTCACACATCTGCTGCCTTCATTTGGATGGTGCCTGCTCTCCAGCTCCGTCCCTGCTGCTGTCACGTACAGCCACCATTCACAGCATTCTAACCTTTTTGTTAGCTGCACTTAAAATGTTCTGCTGCAGCTATACTATTCCTCTTTATCAGCCAACAGCTGTTAGATGTTTTAAAATAATTTTCACAGGGTTTGTGAAAGTGTGTCAGCTAATTACTTATAATTTCACTTCAATTTACTCATTTCTAGACCAACAGGATGCCCCTTTTCATAGATATGCCCAGATTGGTTTTAATGGCCTGAACACAGCTGTCTGTTACTGGTTTCCAGCTTTCCTTACCTGTATGGGTTCTGAAAAATGCATTTAAAAACCAAAAACAAATAAGGAAACTTTTAAAATTATCTGAAAATAGAGGCCTTCAATATTTTAACCTTCACCCACTCTGGAAATGTACAAAGTAGAGCACATTTTCAAATAGGTAGATCTTGAAAAGCTTTGTCTTTTTTCCAATCATTTAAAAGTTTGGAAGCTTTAGCTGTTCTACTGAATATCTCAGATGTTTTAGCCTTCATCAGCCTCAAAAGCCCTTGGAGTTGATTCTGCTTTTTGATATGCTAAATCAGAAATACAGGAAGATTCATGTTGCTTTCCCCAAACTGAAACAGGAATTGAACTGTTTATGGGTGGCTTAGTACTATTTTGAATATTTAAAATTTCAATTGGAGTTTTTATTTGCTGGTAGAACCTCTTCTCCATGGAGAATAATGACAAAAGTATGAGATTGTTTGCAAGTTTAGGGCCTAGAACATTCACCAACCAATTTTTTATGATATTATTATTATATCTGTACTAATAGGACAATAACACTCGGAAGTTGCAGAACCATCATGTTAAATCCTTTATAAAGGCATAAACGATCCACAAAAGAGGTCCAACCAGGCAATCAATCCCACTTTTATACAAATCTTGAATGGCAACACTTTGAAATTAAAATACTTAAACTACTTACAAGGTTCATGTCTTTCTTTCTCTTCCTCTGTTCACACCAGATTAAATACATACAGCTCAGTGTAATATTTCAAACAAGACATTCCCTAAATTAATTAGATACAGAAAAGCTTTTTCACATTGAAAATGAAAAAAACCATACATATGTAAACCTGCCATCTGAGATTACACTCAGCAGTAAAAATATCATCAATTTAGAGAGGAATAATTGCTCCCATAAAATATTTTTTTTCAGATTTGAGATTTTTTTTTCCATGACATGTGTTTGGGATTTCTGCTTGCATATTTAGCTAAGTATTAACGGAATTTTTTCCTCCAACATAAGTGTCAAATCTTCCTATTTGTAGTAACTTCTTTCAAGAGTCTATTTTAATATATAATATTAAAGTAATATATAAGCCAATGTGTTACACATTTTTATGAGGTGTCTGCAAAGGCAAATGTGCATTTTCCTTTTAACACATTAGCACAACAAGCAAACACCAAAGCATCTATGAGTTTAGAACAAATAGTTTTACTTCCAATTGCTTTTCTTGTCCTTGTAAAGATGAGCAGAAGTGAGGATTGCAGATGTGACTTCGAGTTTCCTAGCAGTGTTTGGATCCAATATTCTGACTCAAGCAAATCTTTGCTAAAAGTTTTATGGTTAGCAAAACCATTAACTGCATATTTTAGCAGTCCTCATCTTATATTTTGCTGTAAGACATTATACCAAATAATAAATGTATCTACTCTCTTTCTTTACAATTGCACCACAGCCTTATCTAATGAGGAAATGGATGAGAAATAAATAAATAAATACTAAGTCCTGTAATTAGAACTGCTGCTTTTTGTAGACCACAGAATTAAAAAAAATAAAAAAAATAAAGAAGCTGCTTTAAGAAAGTCAGTCTTTTTTGTTTTAAGATATCAAGAAGCCCCCAAAATCCTCATACTAGTTTGCTGAAGAAGAACAATAATGTCTGCTCAACCTGGTGCATCTGAAAAGTAATCAGCCCTGGTTGGTAGCAGAACAACTCCAGTGAGTCCTGGCCTGTAAATCAATAGGCTGAATTCTCCTGTCCCTTTCCAAATTCTGTTTCCAATTCTACTGGAAGGATTAGTGTAGATTTATCCCTGATAGACAGATAAAACTAGCAGTATGTGCAGACTTACTATTTAATAGACTGGATCTAAGGTATCAGTGGTTGCTGAAATGAACTGTCAGCTAATGCAGACAGGGAAAAGATGGGGAAAAAAAAAAGATGTTGTCCCTTAAAGCAATATTGCCCTTATTGTCTTCAGACCCCAATCAGAAGATTTCTTCTTGGTTCCTGCCTTTAATATGTACTTCATATAATAAAAAGTTTAGCAAAACCTAATTGCAAGACTAGCCCGTATGAAGAACACTCACAAATTTTAAATTCTGAAAGTTTTTTAAACGAATCTGGAATATCCTACTCCTACTACTGCTATTATTATTATTATTATTATTATTATTATTAACTGTAAACATGCTAATACAGATTTTCATCTGAGTCTTGGGACCAATATATATTAGATTAATGCCCATTATTGCAAATGTAGATACTATTACTTAGTGTTACTTACTGTTACTTTGCATAAAAAACCCAAAATCAGAATTAATCAGTCAAAGCTGATAATACAGGAACAAGTGACCGAACACTCTGGGAACAATGGTGTAGTCTTCAAATCATGAACATTGTTTGGAGTTAAACTTGCTTACACAGTACTTTAAATTATTTTATATTTAGCAGTAACAAGAGCCTTATAAATCACGGTTCTGTGGAGTAGAACTCTTTTTACTAAAATATTATCTTTTATGATTCAGCCTAACTGCATTTTTACTCTGCCGATTTTTTTTTTTTTTTTTTTTTTCGGTTTGGTTACGTAAATTGAAATTTTTTTTCTTNNTATTTCAGCCAAATTCATTTTTTCTCTGCCCGTTTTTTTTTTTTTTTTTTTTGGTCAGGAGAGTTTAGACAAATGAAAGTACTTTGTCCTTTTGTGGTGTGAGATGCCTTTTATTGCATCTTTGAGTATATCACAGAATCATCAGAGAGAACCTCCATGAGTTAATTAGCATTGGACAAACGTGGAAAACAAGAATAAAATTGCATTGTTTCTCCAATATATTCAAGGCTATTCCACTCCTTGATCTTCAAGAAAGATGATGAATAAGTCTTTCCTTCTCTTTTTTTCCCATTATCAGGGAAAAAATGAAATTTTAAAACAGTATTAGCAGTCAAAATAGAATAATGGTTCTGTAACTGTTAGTAGAAAAAGAAAATATAACCTGTCATCAACAGGTTCCTCTAATATGCCTCTGAAAATCATACAGGCTTATAACCTGGTGGTATGAAGGCTTATGTAGTAAATGTGCTTACACAGTTTATATGGCAGAAAATCAGTACAAAAATATTTTAAAGAAGTGGCAAGTGAGAAGATGCTTCATGTGGTGAAAGGAATGATTGTTCATTATCCCTGTTCAGTTCTCCAGAGCTGGTACTGTTAAATAGCTTTCCACGGTCTTCTCCCTCATTCATGAATTTTTCAACCTAATCTATTCAATCATTCTCCCTACAGAACATGCTAAAAGCTTTTGCTTAGCCTTGGCATTTCTTTAAATCCTTTGTAGCTTTACTGTATCTTTCTTGAGACCCAGGAAGGGAAATTTACTGTATATATGTTTCATGGATCCAATCTATTTAAACAGTTGCATAATAATTATCTTATTTTATTTCCTATTTCTTTCCCAATAGTTTCTAGACTTCTGTTTTTTCTGGCTGCTCACAATTGGGTAATTTCATAGAACTACTTATCATAACTGAAATGTCTCATTCCTAAATGGTGAGACTTAGGCTTTGAGCCCATTACTGTGTGTGTAAACTTAAAATTGATGGAGTGGAGAGAGGAGTACTTTGTATTTAACTACATTCAATTTTCACATTGACATTTTATTACTTAAACACTGACTAGTGTAAGGGGAGATACTTCAGTTCTTCAGATTTTGCCTCTACTCCCCCAAAGAATTCAAAACCATAGGCAAATACTGTCCCTGCTATTTACAGCATTTTTCACATGGTGATATTTTTCACAATATGGATCTGTTGGAAGTTCATGGGTGACTATCACTGTGGGAGCACTGTGAGATCATCATTATTCAGTATATCTTCATTTTCTCTTTGGTAATGAGGAACATATCAAAAGTTAACTCATACTTCAAGAGGTGATATTTTTAACTGGTTTCCTTTTTTCATCCATTTGCTACAGTTCTAGTAATGAACTGAAGAAGAATTAATGGATGACTTTTAAAATCCTGGCAACTCTTGCCTAGTATGCTGCTCATTTATGAGCACCCCAACTCTGTTCTTTATTATAGAGCCTATTAATTTCCTGATGGAAGTATCAGCCTTTTCAGTTACACTTATTCAGGCTCACAGAATCTTAGAAAAACAATTGTTTCATTTTGCATAGTAGTATATTATTTATTTTATAGTCTGTTCCTTTAAAGCATGGGCAAAATACTCCCTCATCCTGGCACCCATTTATTTACTACTGTTCCACTTCTGTCAGTCTGCTCTGTAGCTGCACCTACTGATTCTTTATTTAGAAGGGATCATCAGCTAATGAGTCCTTCATAAAGATTGGTGAATCCCTTTGAAGCTCTTAAACCATAAATAAACATATAAACAGTTCACTTGCATTTTTTCTTCCACAGTAGTACATTTATTTTATATCTGGATTGTCTGCTGGCTTCACACAAACTCTCTGGAAAGCTTCTTGCTTTAACATATTTTATAAGGATATTTTTATTAGATTTTATGCTTCATTTTATTTGTTCCCCAAACAGGTTTGGGCTTAACTTTTGTATGTTTTCTTTTAACTTTTCTGAATTTAGAACAAGTCATTTGCTTTTTTGTTAGTTTAATGTAGATATGCAGTAGAGGATTCCTTCCCCATGTTTTTTGTACTTTGCCTTGATCTTTAGCTAAGCCACATTCCTCTTAGTATTTTTGGTTGTATTTTTTCTGTATTTCCTACATTGTTTAATACAGATCCTTAATTGCACTCGCAATTATTTATTTCTTTTAATGTTCCCTTCATTTTTAATTTAACAAATTCACCTATTTCTATGTAGACCCTCTCTTCAAATTAGGCAAAATAGTCATGAAACAGAGCTAAAATCAGAATGTTCTATGAAGCATCCTATGAAAGAACACAACTAACATGTAATAGAAACCATATTGAAAACTAGAATAAAATAATTTAACCCATACATAATATTTACATTTTTTGAAATATTTCACATATGGATTTAGAAATTAACAGATCAATTATGTGGTTGTGGAATGGAGTATTTTTATTAGCTAACATTGACAACTTCCACTGATCAATACATTAATAAAAATAATTTTTAAAAATTAGTTTAAAAATTAGCTCTGTTCTCACTATTTTACATGCAAAATTCCAGATAAGCAAGGGGATAAGATTCAAATGAACAATTTTCCAGTTGAAATAGGGAAATAAGGTCAGTAGTTTCTCTGCTACAAGCTAACAACACTTCCAAGAAATAAATGTGGTTTTCACATCACCCAATAAAGTGCCTTCCGTCTTTGAATCCAAACCACAGCATTCTCAAAGACAATATGCTGTTAAGCAACAATTCAATTAAACAGGCAAATCATCTTTCATCAGCACTCAGTGATTAAAATGTCCTTGTTATCAGCACTATCATCCATTAATTAAATGCAAGATCTGTTTCAACAGTGGAAAATCTGCAAAATGAGTTGAAGCAAATTTGATAAATCAACCCCTTATTAACAAAAGCTGACAGATTTCTTTTTATTTTATTTTGTTTTTAAAAAAGGGAATTCAAAATCAGATACTACAGAAATGCCTGAAAATGAAAATAATAGAAAACTGGCAATAACATGCTCACTGTTCAATTTTTAAAACTATATTTGTCATCTTCTGTGTCTTGGCAGTATTGGCCTTTTTTTAACATTTTGTAGAAAGCTTGAGACATGCACTTTGCCTGTGATTATAAAATCTGCTTTCTTCACTCAATTAAATCATTATGGATGTAGAAGTGCAGGCTATCTGGCAATAATAACCTAAAGAGGAGAGTAGTAACCAAAATCCAGAAGATTTTTAAAGGCAGTAAAATTTATCAGAACATCATCTCGATGTTTGCTCACCACTGCAATGTGCAGAACAAACCAAGGAAGGTGCACATCCATTAGACATGGCATCTGTGAAGGTGAACAAGCTGTAAGGAAAATGAACTTTTCCTTTCTTTACACCTTCTCTTCTTTTGTACACAAAAGAATATAAGTGGGGATGTGTAGAATAAGCTCTTTTCATAGCTGCATGTAATAACAGTAAAAACGAGAAAAAAACACCTTGCAGGTTTAGAGGGCAGTGAGAGAACCTTCCAGCTTCATTGTCTAGGAGTTTTAGGGTTCTGACAGAAGTGAAAGAAAGGTTAAATGACTCAGTCAAAGTTAGCATTCATTTCTGATTGGCTTTTGAAATTTTCTCTTTTTCTCAACATCAGCAATTCAGTAAGGCCAGAGAAGTCATCTCGATCAATTCAAGTCCAATAGTTGAAGATTAGAATAGAACAAAAAACATCTCTATTTCCTTATACTTTCAAAGCCCCTTATTTTTCCAGATTTGTTTTCACCAGTCTTTAGACTTCATTTTGCTTGAAGACAAGACTTTTGTCTCTATCTAGAGACACAGAAATAAAACTAGCAAAACTTTTGATAAGTCAGCACTTGAAATGAGAATCTATCATCAACACAAATCAAATCTCAATCAAATGATAATGGTTAAATACTGTCAACTATGTCATATGTTCCCACATTTGCACTTTTAGTCTTAGATATGGGTGTCATTTTCAGGATAATGAAAATCAAGTTCCAAAATCTTTGTCTTAATTTTCAAGTTAGCTTTGAATGCTGTGGCTAGTTGACATTTAATTCAAATTAATAAATGATTAGGTGTGAGGGAGATCAGCTAAAACACTGGGTTGAATTAACTGTAATTTCTTGCTTTAAATAACAATAGTTTTACCTGAAGAGTACTTCAAGCAGTGAATTATTATGTAGAGGAAGACAGCTCTGTCTTCCATTACAGATTACTTTCCACATTTATGAACTTGTGCATAACTGTATTAAAATGTATAAATAAAGATATAATATATGCATCTTAGCTGAATCTATTTCCTGTTTAATAAGTACATTGTCTTAATCTTGCATTTATTTAGTGTCTTAATGTCCAGGAATTTGATGTGAAATGCCTACAATTCTAAGCACATGCAAATGGATCAGGTTCTCCTTCCTAATTGCATGCTCATTACTTAACCTCACTCTAAGAGCAACTGTGCTCTACCTGAAATGCTAATAACATGCCAATTATTGAAAACACTTCCACGGAAAAATATGTCTGTGTCTAAAGATTAATGACAAAATGATGGGCTTTTCCCTTTCAGTATGATCTGTAATGAGCAGCCAAAACCAAATTTGCCTGTCTAGGAGTTCCAGTGCTAGATCTTCTTCTCTCTCCGTTCTCCATTCCTCTTTCTCTCCCTCTCTGACTATTATTTGCAGTGCCAGATACTTTTATTTCCTAACTGAAAATGACACTAAAAAGGAAAGTTCAACAAAAAGAAATTGCTCTGGCTTTGGTAGAAAGCAGATATATTCTTACAACTTCATAAATATAGGGAACTACCTCTACTGATGTAGAATATTCTATTTCTTATTCTCACTGTCTTGCCTCCCCAGGAGGCAAGTGTGTCTTATATAGTTGTCATGTATGTCACTCTTACTGCTGATCTCTCACTGTGGGTAGCATTTAATGTTAATCACAACATCTCCCTCTCCATTAGAGTAATTGTTTGTCTCTCCCTCCCTCCTGTGGCTGTTTATTATGCCTACAGTCTATCTACATAATTGTTATGGGTTGTAAATGAACATCTTCTCTCTTGGTAGCAATTATATGTGTAATTCTTTACCTTGTTTTCATCATGCTTATGACTGGATGATACTTTTGATGAGAAAATCTTGGTNGGAGAGAGAAAAAAAAGGAAAAATATATTTGCTAAAACAGGCCCATCAGATACTGTTTGGCCTTTAATTGTTCTTCTGTGAAAGGAAGCAAGTTGGTCCTAGGCATGGATCCTTCCTCAGCTTATTTAATTCCTTTAGGGAAATTGTTTCCATTAATGCCTATTTTAATAAGAGCCTGTTTGCCTGTTTCAACTTCCTGTTTCATAATATTATTGGGATATGGTTATATATTTTTCTTTTATTAAAAATATCATGGCTAGTTTATGAAAGAGACATTATTAAATAAGAAAAAAGAATCTCCTCTTTGATATAATCACTGGTTCAAATGCAACAAATTGAAAAGTCATAATTATAATAAAGCTTTTGCACATGATTTTATGGCCATTCGTAAAGTACTATATAAATGTCATATAAATTTGTCACATAGATGATCACATTAGTATAAAAAGAGAGAAAAAATCATCCCCTTAGCTTTAAGTGTTTGCTAGCTGGCATGTTAACAGAAGTCAAGGCTAGAAAAGAAAAGAAAGTGATCCAAACACTCAGTGGTAGAGAAGGAAAAGTCTCTACACCCATGTGTGTACAGTTCTGTGAGTTTGCCAGCACTCATAGTAATGGAAGTAATTGTAGATAGAACTGTGTAGGAAAATAGCATCACAAATCAAACAGAACTTTTACTATAAAGCATATTCTAATAATTAACTTTTTTGATTTTAACTAATCTGACTAGAGACAGAGAAAGAAAGAAACAGTTTATAAGTAACTTATCCATTACCTACTATATTATTTTGGAATAATTCCTTGTTTTCAAACTTGCTTTCAGCCAGCTCTGACTTCTTTAGTGTCAAGAACTTTAGCCCAATACTTTGGGAATTTCCTTCACATCACTTCTCAGTCCTGTCTATTGGTTTTCTCCAAAATCTGTCTCACTGTGAACTTTGGATTTGGAGCTCCTTCTATATAAGTTATTTACTTATGAGAGCTCTGTGTCTCTGAAACTTCCCTCAAAAGTAGAGACAGAACCCCTCATTCCAGAAGTACCAATCTGACCTAATAATTCACCTTTCCAGAGGAAGTTGACAATATCTTGAATAAAACACTCACCAAACAACTGGAGAACCCCTTCTGCTTCACACTAGTCAAATAAGCTTTTAAATGTTAAACCTCTCTAGATTTTTCACTAAGCAAAGTGCCCCACAGCCAAGGATTTAAACCAATCCTTTCCTTTTCTTAAGAATAAATTTTTCCATTTCCATTTGAATGTGTGAATGTGCATGTGTTTCCTTTTTACTTAAGCCCTTGCTTTATCCCTGTCCTCTAAATGCAGCATTTCTCCCTTTAACAAAGTACACAGCTTTTCAACAAGTATCTTAAAATGTGTGACTGACAGCATAAAGAGATGGTGGAACAGGAAATGTTTCAGTGTCTCTGAAAAATCTTTAGTATAGAGATTGTCAATCCCATATTACATTACTTAAAAGCACATTTAAGTAAATAAAATCTCAATTTGGTAATGTACAGTGTAAATATGAAGATAAATTAGAATTGTAATCTGTATTTTTGCTCTGAGCTCTCTATTTAAGTTTATTTTCATTTGCAAGAGTCCCTAAAAACATAGAATTTAGTCTATATCTCTGCTATGGAAATATTTGCATTGTAACCTCTCATATCCCTGTTACATCCCACAAAGTGACTAAAACGGTCAGGTTCACTGCCAAAGGCAACCATAAATGAAGATTGTTATTGAAAATTACATGGGATTATAAATAGATGTGTAAGGTAAGGAATTTAAGACCACAATCAGAAATAAAACAATAATGTAAATTCCGCTTGTCTCTAAATTGCTTTAAAAATCCCGAGTTTGCCTCCTTGACCTTGACAAAACTTTTAAACTGTTAAGTTGCATTAAGAGACTTCATACTTCCAGAAGTGGTGTGGGCAGGAAAAAAAAACAAAAAAAAGAGGGACAATGAAAGGAAATAAATCTTTATATCAATAAATCTTCTTATCAATATAGTATAATTTTTAAGGTTTGTGGAATGTAAGAGTTTGTCAGCATGAAATCATGTGGTGTATCCAATTTTACCCTTGTACACATGAGTAGCCTAAAGACAGTGCTAAAAGTGCATGTGTTCAATCAAAATTTAAAATATAAATGATTCAAATCTGCTTTTGTGTTCAAAAATGAAACAGAATGGCAATGCCTAGGAAGACCTGCAGGAGTAAGATGGAATGAGAGCATGAATCTCAGTTTTAAATCCAGGAACTAGGCATTCTGAGTTTTTCCTCATTGAGACATTAAAATGTAGAACTTCAAAATAGTGCTGACATGTTGGTCTCCTTAGCTTAACAAGAATCTTCTTTTATATTCCCATATAACAATATAAGTATATACAGTTATTTTCAGTTGTAAAACTTACGTATATATTATTAATGACAGACAAATAAAGCATTTATCACGCACCATGATACATTTTCCACATATTGATATTAATTAAAAGTAATACCTGCCAAAAGAATTTCATAAATATTTTGAAGTCATGCCTGAAAGAAACTCAGTGCAATGTGTTCATATCACTGTGTATATTGGAACACACTGAGCATTCTATAAAAATAGCTACACAAAATTGTTAAAAAAAATATTTATTAGATATCTAATTCCTTATGAACTATGTGAATTGAGAACAAAAGACAATAATTACTTCTGTAGATATTTTTGGTTTTGTTTAAATTATTTTTGAGATTATTATTAGAAAAAAATCTTTCATCATTTTTTCTACATAAAATGATGTGAAACAAAGAAAAGAAGTAAACAATTCTGCCAAAGAGTAAATGAAAAATCATAGGAAGTTGTAAAGTTTATTTTTTTTCCTCTTTAGAGTAGTTTATAGGATGTGTAATATATTAAAGTTCATAAGAAAACTGCCACACAGACTCTCAGTTGATCCCTATCAGGCTCTGTCATTCCATATATTTTGTGATCCAGCAAAGTTTGTAAACACCTATGTTTTAAACATGTGTGGAAAACTTTATGAAACAGCACACACAAAATACAGTACATTAAAAAGTACTTTTTAAAATGGAGATTTTATGTCCCCCTGGCCTGTGCTCTATTCCAGCAAACAAGCCAACATGTTAACAATCTTGGCTCTGACAACTGTGCAAAACTATTTAATATTCTTTTCATGTGGAGGCTGTTGTCTGATCATTAGTCATGTTTAGTTGCACCTGCAATTATTTTTTCATATATTTAATATGCCAATTTTATTGCAGTGACTGCTCTCAGGGGGTTTATAATAGTGATTAAAGCAATGTTAATTGTTGCATTCATTTCAGGATTGCTTCAATGTCAATGTGATCAATGGTGATATTGGGAAATGTCAAAGTTCCCACAAGTTTAGAAAGCTTGAATTAGAATTTTCTAACCTTTTTAAAACTTTAATTTTCAGAATTCAGACTCTGTTTCTCTCCAGGCCTTCCCAAAATATCCTTTCATTAACATCCAGTGGTTTTTTGCAGTGTAAAGAATTTCCAAAGCTTCACATATTGTATAGGTTTATAGGTGAGCACATATGTCCAAGGACATTGACTATCCTTGCTGTTACCTCGACATCTCTATTTCTCTAGAAATCTGCCTCTTTTCCACTTGCAGGTTTCTTTACAAAGAACTAGTAACATCTGAGCATAGTCAGTGGCTGCTATTGTAAGATAATGGATTGCATTTGGAACTCAGGTATTTAGTATTGAGGAAAAAAAAAAAAGGATTGAAGGGAGAGTTGGCTGTGAGAAAGTATTTGCTTTACACTGAATGTTGAATATTTCTTGTAACACCATGGCCTCAAAGGATATTTTTTTGTTTTTTTTTTTTACTGAGCAGGCCTCAAATTTCTTGCCAGCTGAGTAAGTCAGCACACTTACTTTAAAGAAAGAATCACTCAGGCAGTCCAGATGATTGCTACAGTACATAATAGATCTCTCAAAACTGGCATTTAAAACTGAAAACAAATATTCATGAACACTCTTGTTCCGGGCAGGCTGTGCCGAGCCATTGTTCTATAACATTTTATAATCCTGTGCAATGCAGATGTGTCAGCTCACCGAGGACCTCTCTGCAATTTGTCCTACTCTGAAACTCAAGAGGCTGATTTATGGGGGTTTTGTGGCAGCAGTCTGAATTTCATTTCAGCTTCTGACTGACAATCATGCTATGGAATGTCCGTCACAAGGACTGAGGAATTTCCTAAAGATCCGCTGTCCATTGCCTCAGTTAAGGGCATTTTTTTTTTTAAATTGTGACTTGGGCAAGTCAATATTAACAGGAGATTAATGTTCATTCAGATTGGGCAGTTAGAATGGAAAGTGCTGAGGATGATCTCCCACATTATTTTTAATTGTGACCAGAGAAAAGTGAAAGCCTTGAAAGAAATGAATTTGTTAGATTGGTAGCACAGACAGCTTTATCGCTAGTGCACAATGTAATAAAGGATAATTCTTAACCAAGTCTGTAGATAAAATGAAATTAATTATCCTAGTCATCTATTTAGGGAGTCTGATGAGGATATTTCAGTGGACCTGATTTAGTTTCTCTTTGTTTAGGTTCTTCAAGGCACAGTTTGTCTGTTTAATTGACAAATTTCACTCAATTTACGTCCATATGAGAACAGCATTTATTGAACTGATTATACTTAACTGTCTTTCCCTGAAGAGAACTCAAGTCCCACAGATTCTTCATTCCCATTAGCTTTTTCTCTCAGGCTAGCAAGTATCTGTGTCTGGCAAACCACTGCCTTCTGCAGTTATAATGGCAATCTTATAGTCTATTTACAAAAACCTGGCATGGCAAAATTTTGGCAGCAGTGGGGGCTGCAAGGGTGGTTTCCAGGAGAAAATGTCAGAAGCTTCCCCTGTGCTCAAAAACACCAACACATCTTCCTTTCTAAATCTTCATATGCTTAAAATCAGATTGTATGGATGAGTTGCTTGAAAAGGCAGTGGAATGTAATCTTTCAGCTGTTGATTCCTCTTAGATTTCATAACTATATCAACCAACACTGCTGGGTGTCTTGGAGACAAAATCTAGAAGTAAAGGGGATGAGTTGGAAGAAGGAGAACAGGGTACTAATATGGACATGGTGGTTGAAGGGTGGTTTGTATTTTGATTATGCAGACACTCCTTTCTTCATATACTTACATAATGCATTAAAATTTTCTATGAACTAGGTGACAAGCATGTGGATATCTTTGCCCAAATCATCGTGTGAAATGTAAGGAAAGGTACCAAGAAATGTACAGACCACAAAAAACATCTCCAGGGCTCATTGTCCTTTTAGGGGTCTACACAGCATTCATTGAGTTCCCCAAGAAAGGAATGTGCTAGTATTTCTTGCCAAAGGCAATTTCGAAAATTTTAATGCACTTTCAACATCTTTAAGTGCTTTTTATTTTTGTTTTTCTTTTGCTTATATGACTGGGTTTTTTGTTTATTCTGTTTTATTTGTTTTTGGGTTTTTTTTGTGGTTTTTTTTCAAGTAAATTAAATAAATCTTTAACCTTTTGAGAAGTGCTTATTGTAAAATAATGCAACAGTTTTAAGGAAGAGAAGGAAATGCCACGATATTTTATACTGAATGTGCACCTGTGTCCCTTCCCCTACAGGCTCACTTGCAAGCGTGTTTTGAATTTAGGCTGTGAAGTAAAACAGTTTAATTGGACATGTGCTTCTGCTCCACAGTTATCTCTTGTCTAAACTTCAGAACAGACCTTGACAGCTGACACAGATGTATAGCTCTAAATACTGATGATTTAATATACACAAATATATGATGTAATTTGAACCATACACTTTTTCAAAATTTATCTGATTGACAACTTTCTGAATACATTCAGACACATTTCTTCCATGCAAACTCCCTAACTGAAGCCAGAAATTAATTCTCTCTGAGAAATGCTAAAACTGGATATTTATAATACAGCTTTATTGAAATCCCATGCTAGTGTCAAGAAAACATTATCAAAAACCTAGGATACGAGGCTCCCTTGGTAGTTTGGTTTGTCTCAAACACAAACAAGTCTTTTTTTCTAGTCCTGGAAAAGCTGGTCATCTGCTGCTTAGGCTTTTATATGAACTCATAATGTCAGAGTGCACTCTTGTCTCAGTAGAAATTCACTTAGCACAAGTAGAACAAATGTCTTCTGGAAGCTCCAATAACATGATGTACTCAGTTTCCTTTTAAGCTAAGCATTGGATATGGATTGTACAGAAACTTAACATGAAGAGGAAGAGTACTAGAAGTCTCATTATTTACAAATACATTTGCTGTTCTTGACTCCTTCCTGCAGTTTGCTGCTCCTTCTATTTTTCTGATTTCTTGTCCTCATAAGAGAAAATATAAATACTATGAGCTTAAAGCTGTAACTGAATAGTAATTGTATCCAGGCATTAATCTATCCAATCCAGCAAGTAAACAGTAAAGGAGATTTACGATTTTTAGCAATAGCTCTAATATAATTCCTATTTATTTCCTCATCATAGAAAGAATGAGATTACTCTTAATTACAAGTGAGCAAGACTACCTTTAATTCCCCAGTTTTCCCCCACCTTCTTGCAGAATGACTAATTTATTGTTGTCTCCACAGGTGCTTTTAGCAGGGAAATGTGTCTCATTTGCAAATTCTCTGAGGATTTTGATGCAATGACAGTCAGCTGTCACTGACAAACCCAGCCTCTAAGGTGAGAGAGAAGTTACAGCTGCCTTCAGGCTCAGCTTCATTTAATATGAAATTTGTGATGGTAGAGGTTGGAAGAAAGTATTAGATTTGTTTTTTATGAACTCAGTAAATACTTTCAATCTCTGTATTTCATATTGTAATTGAACTTTTTATTTGAGCTTCTCAGGAAGCAGCAGTTCCAGCATTTTGATCAAGCTCTGTATAAATACTTGATCTTAAATGAATATATAGAGGTAGAGGATGTCATATTACATGTGGAAGGTCTCCTTGTTGGCTTGCTCAGGGAATGAAAGAATTGCAGTTCTGGAACTTTGAATTGAGTATGGCTAGAGCTCCTGGGAAAATATTATAAAATGTAGATAGCTACCATCTATCCTTGGACCTGCATCATGGTTAACTGAAACATCTTCAAATATCTTTAAAACATCTTCAACCTTTGGTAGTTCGTTAGGAAAATTAAAGAAGACATGAAAGCTCTATAGATATTAATTTATTTGGATAGTCTTCTTAAGTTTAGAAGACAAATAACTCGAAGAAATACTTTAGAAAAACTCCAACTGACCGGAGCTCTGCAGATGAAAGCTCTTAAGTCATAAATGTGTATTTTGTAGGATATATGGTTCTGTAAAATATGCAGGAGGTGTAAATGCATCTTTTGACAAAATAAAACAGTTTACAACAAAAAATAGATTTCAGAGTTAAATATTCTCAATAGTACTAATTATTTTAGAAGTTACTTAATTTAAGTGAATACCCAGTATTGGATATGAAGCCCAGTATGTGGCAAAGAAAATGAGCTATATCTGGAAGAGAAAATGAAATTATAATCAGAAATATCAGGAATCACTTGCATAAAACTGTGACAAGGCCATGCATTTAAATTATTAATTGTTTCTATCAATCATAATCTTGTCTGGCTCTTAGCTGTTTTCTTCTGTATTTTTTTTCTTGCTACAGAACCCTCTATGATATAAAATCCGTTGTCAGCATTTGAATTAATCACTGAGTTCCTTTGCCATCTCTCATTGCTAGGTCCTCACAAGAATATATCTGAAATTGCAAAGAATCACATTTAGTTTCTGTCTTGTAAAATAATTTTTATAAGAAATTCAGTGTTCTTGCTTCTCATGGCTGTTTATTGCCTACTCAAAATCAATTTGCTCATCATACCAGGTAGCTGAGAATCACACACAAATGTGAAAAAATTGCTACAGAGGACATGAAGAAGTAATTTTATGTTGAATTAATTTTATTATTTTTTATTTTGCCTGTTGAGTTTATATAGCAAATATTTTGATGAGTACTACATTATTTTGCAAATAGCTTTAAGAAAATAACAGCAGAAATGAAACATACTGTCACTGTTTGGCTGTTCATTTGTGTTGATATTAGCAAAGTAAAGAAAGGAAAGACATTCTCAGACTCATACCTGGTCTTTGATTGTAATTGTGACTGTATCACTCAGCATTTCCAAAAGTTTTAGCTTGCTTAGGGAATATTTGTTTCTAATAAACAATGCCATTCTGCATAGAATATCTTCAGCTGTGCTTGATAAGAACTTCTCGTCTCTGCTTGAATAAGGGTTAATTTATAAAAAGGAAAAGCTATAACTCAGGAGTTTTGAATACTTTCACAGTAAAGCACTGCAGTGCACCCTTATTTCAAGTAAAACACCTCAGTAAGAGTCTAAATGCTGCCAAATGTTTCCTTCTTTTATTTCTCCTTAGCAGTAATTTGATTTTTGATGGGCCCTTACCTAATTAACACTTAAAGAGTTTTTACAAACACAAAAAGATGTCCTTATTCAGAGACAGAAGATGACTCATTGCCATTTTTACATATTAACACAAAGGTTTTGTAATAACAAAAAAATACATTTTCATATTCTTGGCTGACTTATCAAAAACTGTGATTTGCTGTATTTGAAAGCTTCATTCTTGGAACTTATGTTAATGTAAGATATGTGGTTCTATTGTTCTGACTACTAATTAATCTTTATAATTATAGTATCTTTCAACAATAATCATGATGATAAGCTGCATAATAACAGTTGAAAGGAAAGAAGTGCCTTCATCTGCACTTGAGATTGAAATGCCTTCACTTGATGGGCACTGGTGAAAGAGAAATATCAATTTACAGTAATGGACTTTTACTTACTGAAGTGCGACTTCACCACATCTTTTTTCTTGTTCTCTATCCAGCTTTTTCAGTGAAAACATTAATGTCTTATTATGACAAATCAGATGGAGAAATTATTTCAAATTGAATCCTTGACATATACTACATGACACTATTACTTTTCTTTCTGGAGAGAGAACGAGAAAAAAAAAAAAGACAGTAAAAATGTCAGCAAAAAGATAGTTAGTATTAATGGTCATTCATAGATCCATTTAAAATACCAAATCCTTTTTATATCAAGTATAATATCAAGTGTAACTGTGCATCCTATAAGACATCAGACTTTAAGTGAATATTTTTTTTTCTTTTTCTGATGGCAAGTCTATTAATGCAGATGTTCCTGTGTATCTTTGGCAGTTAGATCTGTCTCCATCTGTCCACATCATATTTCATCATATTCATTCTTTTAAGCTTGTATTATATTTGACCAGATTGGAATTTATTCTTTACCTGAGAAACATAATGACTGTGGATTTTGGCTGTTGAGGTCTTGCTACATATCACAGGTGACATCAACACCTGGAAAATTGTGTAGCTTTATGTATAGTGACATAGTTAACAAAGTGTGACATCTTTCCACTGGCAGAGGAAGATCAGGCAGCAGGAAGGATTGGACACAATGTTTTATGATGCTTTAGACTTGTTTGAGTAGGGAAATTAAGTATATTTAGACTGATGTAACTGAGACTGTTATATTTCATGTAACTAATCAGATAATATGGATAATTAATATTTCTTTAAAATGTATAAATCCCTATTGACTTTATAAGGAATTGCAAACTTGTGTGTGTGTATATATATATATATACACACATATACACATGTGTGCTATCTTTACTTTGCTTACTCCAGCCCTTAACTTATATCTCTAGCAGGTGAAAATTTCTTTATAGATTGCATTTAATCTTCAGAGTTGTAAATGCTGCTCAAATTGGAACCACAAGTTAGAATGAATTACAAATTCTGTAAAAGCACTAGGTTTTCTGTTCTGTGTTTTGTGTCATCCTCTACATGAAGCTGCTAAAAATGCCAGCATTTTTCTTCTCACTCATTTCAAAAGTAGATAAAGTTCTTGGCATAAGTTGTAACTTTTGATGTTTCTCTCTATGTTTAAATGATATTTTAGTGGTGTCAGGCACTAATACTGCACCCAAGGAAGTGAGAAGAGGGTAGGAGGTAGACTTAAGTAAATTGGAAAATAGCCATTCCGTTAGCCCAGGCTGCTCAGGGAAAAAAAAAAAAAAAAAAATATTAGACCTTCAGCACAGTGTACAAAACCAAATGCTCCACAAGAGTTACCATTTTGCAGAAATTATCCAGCCTTGCAAAGAGAAGTTGCCATGCTGCCTTCTGGCTTAATATTGTACAAAGAGACTTAAGAAGACCTTAGCAAGCAGTTGTACAAACTAGGGCATAAAAGTCTCTCATTTGTGGTCATTTACATAATCACAAATTCAAAGTGTTTAACTCCTACAGAATGAAATGGGCTAAAGAGACTGAAAGGCAAAAAAACAGATTTCAAAACACTATTAGAAAAAAAAATGTTTTTATCAAATAAGAGAAGTGAAAACTCCTTTGAATTTTAAACTCCAGTGTTTCGTGTTGCCTTTTTTCTGTTGAACAAGGTTAGTATCAGAGATAGAAAGCATTATTTCTTTTCCTTTTTATTAATTTCTTAATTTAAAAAAAATATTATCATGTTACATATTCTATTCACTGTTTGAAAATAAATTGGAGTCAGATAGTTTAAGTATTTGCTGTTTCTTACAATTTCAAGAGATTTCATTGTAATTGAGATGTGTTCTTACAAATATTCACAAAACCCTCCCAACTCTCTAGTGATAGCTGAAGCTGCCCAGGCATTTTGTTTCTCAGTGACTCACACTAAACAAGTGGTCTATGGCACTCACCCATTTGATGTGCAATAACTTATTTGTCACAATAATTTGTGGTTTGTACTCACACAAGCTACTGATAGTTTTTGTTTGAAAAAACCCCAGTGAAAGAACAAGTAACTTTTGAGTCAAGGCGGCATTTTTAGAAGATTCTCTATTTGGTGTTTTTCTATGGGCAATTATTTAGCCATAAATTCCATGGGCATATATTCTACTTAAAAATTAGAAGACAACTAATTCTGCTGAGAAAAGAAATATATGTTCTGGTCATCCTTAAGCATTTGAATCTCATTGTGTTTCCTATTTTGCATTGTGTGTTTTGTTTTTGTTCCTAGTTTTAAACTACATTTATATATGAAGGAGAGAGACAAATATCTGTGAAGGAGCTTCATCTATGTCATATTTTTATACTCAGACACTGAAAAACACAACATAATGCTTTTAGGTATCATTCCTGGCCAAGGAACATGTATTTTAATCCTAGTAGAGTCTGCCTTTTATTTCATTACTTCATCCTATTTTGGAAGCTGATTTGGAAAATGGTTGCTTTTCAAAACACATATAAGACAAATGTTAACAATTTTGCAATCACGACAGTTTAACATGTGTTCCTAATTAATTCTTAAGCAGATAATCAGCTACAAGTGTGTTGTGAAACCAGATGGTCTAAGATTTCCAGGATATCTGGCAGTAAAGAATGCTTCATTATAAATCCTGTGTTGAATCCAGGTCTGTTCATGGGCATGCAGTGTGTGTTCTAATTGAAGGCAAACTAAATAACTTGGAAACCTGAAAAATGGAGAAAAACAAAGATTCATTTTTCCAAGCTTTTATTCTCAAGTAGGTTGCTCTTCACTGTCTTTTCCCCTTAGGTAAAGTATGAAATGAGTGTAAGGCTTTTCTTCTATGCCGAAACATTTTTACATGTGTCTTTCAAGAAAGTTAAACACATCCTCAGTAATAATAATTTTCCAGATATTCTGCTAATATATCCAATGATAATATTTCTGCCTTTAACAGTTAAGAAACTGTACCTACCAAATCAAAGCACAGCACAACTGGCAGAAAAACAATTATATCCTCTTATTATAAATCAATATAAACATCTACTTGTTACTAGATGGAAGAGAATGGAATAGGCAAGAATTTTACTTTCTTTATAGATTCTTTTATTATGAAAATACATCTGCATAATGAGAAAAAATATCTTCAGATTTTATGGGAATTACTGACCAAAAAATGAGCAGTGAATAAAAAAATTTGTGGGAAATATCTATATAAAAGTGAAACACATTTTGTTCCAGAGTAATACAGAACAAGTCTGAATGAATTCTTATTCTGCTTAACCAAAAAGAGAGGTGGAGCTATTGCTGATTTAGCATTCAAAACAATTTCTTATGCCATACTGTCTGTAACTTAAAAATCTGATGCAATATATCCTCTATAAATTTCCTTCCATTTATAGCAGTCAGATAACTAAAAATGTAACAGTATTTAACAATTCTTAGTTTATGGGTAAAGTCTTTCTTCATGTGGTTTATTGGAAGCAGAGGTCTTTACTGACAATTGTTTCAGAGAGTAAATGAATGAAAAGAGATTAAGTGAATTTACCGTAAAAATAAAATATAAATGGAGCTACTGTTGAACAAATACATAAATACATTATATTATTTTTACTTCTACAGTTCAAGTAACTTCAATCCATTTATTATTTAAACAAAATTACCTGTTTGCAGCTGGTGGATCACATAATTTGAACATTAGGAATTACTAATATTCTATCAGTCACAGAAGAATTAAAATAAAAACCTAATTTCAAGAATGTGTAAGGGGGAGGGAGAATGGCTTCAAAGTGAAGGAGGGCAGGTTTACTTTAGATGTTGGGAAGAAATTCTTTACAGTGAGGGTGGTGAGGCACTGGAACAGGTTGCCCAGAGAAGCTGTGGGTGTCCCATTCCTGGAAGCAAATTAGAGCAGTGCTGGAGGAGTTCAGACATCTGGTTTGGGCATCTGACTCCAGTCACCATCTGACTGGACAGTTAGTAAAGTCTAGAATGTGCTAAGGCTACATGCAGCAGCAACTAAGAAGAGAATGACATCTGGAGAATGAATTAACATCTGTTTATTCAGAAGAAACAAAGAAGAAAGAAACACTAATGGTTCTCATGCTTCCTAAAGTGAAAATGTCTACAGGTGCAAAAAGGAACTGTCTCCTTCCTCAGTGCTTTTCCATGGAATATCTGGTTTCCAATGAAAACAAGTTGAGTTCGTGTATTCGTGCTGTTTGCATCAGCATCACAAATTTGTCACATTAAATAAATATTCAGAACTGCTTCTCAAGGCATGGGTTAAGACCCCTTTTTACTCTGTGTGTAATGTGAAGAAAATGTAGGGTGCTGGTTTCAGAAATACAGTCTCTGTGGTGTTTCAGCATCTCAGAACTTGACAGTGAAAATGCTTAGCTATTCATAAGTGGGGCAAACCAGTTATTTTATCTGCCTGATTTCTGACACTGGCCAATGACAGATATTTCAGAGAAAAGCATAAATTGTAACACTCAAAATACCTGCAGTAGTTGAATTAACAAAAATTGTAGTTTAAGTTTAGTTTAAACAAAATGAGGAACATTTAGTCACTAGTCAGGTAACTAAATGTGACAAGAAACTGAAATTTATTGATATTCTTTGCCATTTAAGAAACATGATTTTAAAAGAGCTCTATCAATTAATCCATGAATAGGAAATATAAACTGTTACATAAAACTTCTGATCACAATTATATGCCATATCAGCCATACTCATTCCAAAAGGAGAAGTTGTTTTTCATTTAATCTACTGATTTAAAAACAGAAACTAATGATTTCCTGATTCCTGATCTAGGATTCCTTCCTTTGGTGTTATTCTTGGGGTGTCCTGTGCAGGGCCAGGAGGTGGACTGGATGATTCTTGTGGGTGCCTTCCAACTCAGCATATTCTAGGATTCCATGTGATTCTTCTGTATTACTCGTAGAAGATAAAATTATTTCTAGATTAAAGACCTATAGTGTTGATTTTTAACTCATTTTGAACATCTGCAATAGAAATTTCAAAACACCTCAAATCAAAAAATGTAATGAAGAATGTTTGTCCTCAATACATATTCATAGTATGGATAATAAGATAGGGATGGTAACACTAGCTAACTATTTATCCATTGTTGGAGTAGAATTACCCTTTTTCAGGTTTTCCAGAATCTTTTTGCCACCTTACCTTTTGCCTGTTTATATTCTGATGCCTCAGTACATACTCCAAATAAAATTTTACCTTCATTACTTTATTGCTTAGGATACCTGGACCACATGTTACATTGTTGACTAGAGATACTTTTTTTATTTTATGATTTTTGCAAGCTGCTACAGCTTTTTCACACCATTGAGGCTCAAGCACTACCCTGGCAATAAATGCACCACCTTTCTGGAGTGCTGCCACTGCAGTGCATTTGTGTTACTTCAGCTCTGACAAAGATTTACAAGTACCTGACCTTTTCAGCTGAGAAAAAAACCTTCCATTCCTCAATGCTCTTGCACATATGCTAATTTCAAATTATGTTTCTTAACAGAATATGAAATTACATGACAGAAACTAATGACATTAGCAACATTGGGTTTGTACCAGATGAAATCTAGACCCTGACTAACTGTATAAATAGAGTATGATACATGAAAAAGAAAGTCGGAAATGAGCACGGACTGGTGCTTTCTGGACAAAAATTTATAAAAGGAACCCTGAGTAACTGTGACTGGAAATAATGCTCTGAATACATTCGAGAAATTTGTTACTTTTTTTGGTAATGAATATACAAAACAGCCTTCATGATTGCAAATGCATGTATTTGGTACATAAATATTCTCTGAAGGTCTTGGATATGCAATAGAGTTCTGTGAAAATTTACACAATATTTAGGGTCGTGATTTTCTGATTTTTTTGGCATTAGTGTGCAGATATCTCAGAGAGTTTATACTTATTCTCCTTCTTCTGGATTTGCTAAAAGGCAGAACTATCAATAACAAAATTATTGCAGAGGGTTCCTTTTGTTCCCAACTGCAGACAAGGAATTCACATAATTTCAGAAGGAAACTTTGGGATCTGTGGAGTGGTAGAAAGCACATGGAAGGTAAAATGCATATCCATGATTAAACTCAGCACTGAACAGAGCCTCTGGATTGCTAGCAGTGTTACTCGAGGAACAAACAGAAGGGATGCTGAGGCAAAATGCTGGAAGTTCTCAAATTGTTTCTCCTGCAGGCACTGTTGTCCTCCACCAAGAGGAGCTGGAGACCCACCACAGTGGGGTGTGTAAGGTGGTGCCTCCTGCAAGGTGCCCAAAGGAAAATAGTGAGGAATGGAATTGTGGATATTAAAGTATTTCTGCAGCTCTTCCTGTGAGTGCAGTAATGTTAATATCACATTATGCAAGCAGAGATTACCTTCCCCTGCAGAGGGCAGAAAGCCTTTTGAGGAATTCGGGGCTGACTGCACTGGCAAGCAGCCCACTCACTGTGGAAACCCCACCAAGGAATGCTGACAGGAGCATGTTGGTTTAGAAATATTACAGCATGGCTGTACTCCAAAGCTGCAGGACTAAATAAAGTGTTTCATGCAGTTGCCCCATCTTCCATGGCAGCTAAATCAGCTCTTCAGACCCTAAGGGTGGGAGTAATTTTCCTTCTGTTCCTGAACTGGGCTCTGAATTTCTTATATGAAATAAAAATAATACTATTAGAAATATTTTAGTAAAGAGATAGCTGCTTTTTCAATTAGTGAATAGATTTTTTTCTATTCTCTTTTCCAGACTAAGAGGGAAGAATTATCTTGCCTCAAATGAGACCAAATAAAATGGTACCAGCCTTGTAATTTCTTAACTGGTTCCAACTGGTTCCTCTGATTTTTTTCCCTGCTTTCATACTCCACTTGTGTGGCTACGTGTTAATCCCCCAAAACACAGATTTTTGATGAGTAGAAAAGTGGACTTCCATTAGTAAGAATGTTTTTTTTTTTTCCTTTCAAAATAATCCCTTTTCCATTTAATAGAAATTCATGTTATATTGATGTTCATATTATGATGATTTTATCTCCAATAACATCAGTTTCTAAATGGCCAGAGACCACAGATTTTGGAAAGAGCTGTCACACTCTCTTATTTCCTTTCCTTTCCCTTCCCTTCATTTCAGTGTCATTGTTATTCCAAGCCTTTTGCTTGGTTAGCACGCTGAATATGAGCAGATGCTCCTAAGCACATTCACACAGATTCACAGGTTAATAACAGTAATATATTACTCTTTAGTGGTAATTATATAGTTCAAGAAGTAAAATTGTTTAGCCAACATTATACTAACAATCAACTCTGCAAAACTTGCTGAGTATGAAGCATGAGTAAAACATTTTCAGTTAAATCTACAAGTATGCTGAGCATTATTTGCTTTTCTGTGTTGTTGCACATTAAGCTTGTGAAGAACTTGTAAATAGCACTGAGTCATTCTATCCAAAAATGTGAGGAAAACAACCTTTAAAATCAGTTATAAATAATAAAATTCAGAAATTGCATAAGCTCTTGGAAGCATCTGTTTGGATATTGTTGTTATTGTTTGGTTATCTGGTTCTTGAAAAGAAAGTCACAAATTAAAGGCAATATATTTGTTTACATCAAATATATGTGAAATTATTTCATATGTGTACGTGAAGTTAGCTTAATCTGAGTAAAAAAAAGAAAAATTCTAAAAAATTTCCTAAAATTCATGGCAAATAATTCACACCAAGATCTTTGTAAATAACAAGCTCATTTCCTATTACCTCCAAACCAGATTATTTTATTTTTGGGACATAACATTCACTATTTGCCTTTCTTACATGCTTTATCTGTGAGTTACTACCAGATGCTTAATCTTTGCATTCTGCTACAACTGTGTGAGAGTTTGTTTTGAATGAATTCATTACTACAGCTATAATTATCCTGTGTTCTGTATTTATTTTTTAAGAGTCTTAAGTTCTTTAGATGTAATTTTGTCTCAGGCAGGTGCTTCCTTCAAAAAGAGGAGGTTGTTTGTTTCTTAAAGATTCCAAATGTTTAGGAAAATTTGCAGCATCAATGTAATAGCTACAGAGGGAGAAGAAAGAGAAGAGAGGCAAAAAAAACTGCAGGCAGAAGAAGAAAGAAGAGGAAGGAGAGGACTGCAAATGTGAGGAAAGGGAAATGCTAAGGAGAGGTTAAAATGGAAGGTTAAGAAGAAGAGAGGACAGAGGAAGGGAAAGGAAAAGGGAAATAGCTCAATACTAACTTTCTAAAAATTCCTACATCCCCTCAGTTTGATTTTAGAAATATAAAACTCTTAAAAATTTGTGAAACTCAAGTGGCATACACGTGACAAAAAAACATATGGCATTTAAAATGTTGTAAGGAGACTAAGTTTTGGGAATCCTAGCTGGATTTTCACTTATCTAAAACACATACAGCATGAAGACCAATTTACAAACTTACCTTTCCTGTCTTGGAGCTCGATATGCCACATAACTGATAGATTTTAGATGCCAGGTGAAATATTTTTTCATATTGGCTTAAAAAAATACTAAGACAACATTTCATAGTCTGGAGTTTCTTGAAGAAATCATGTGAGCTGCAGCATGAGTTAGTCTCTAAAGAGACAACACCATTTGAAGAAGATGAAACAATCATTTGCAGGATAAAAACTGCACAAGGCAGAACCTATGAGAAGGAGAACCAGACTGGTCTCAGTTCATGGAACAGTTTCATATAAATCCCAGGGATACAGAGTGGAACTTGAGGAAGAAAGAGTGGAGAACTTTGGCTTTAACTGCCCTCTTTGAAGATGAGTTCAATGAACCATCTCAGTCACAGGCTGGGAACATCAAACACTGTGGATATCAGAGTCTGTTGGAAGCAAAAAACACATAAATGTTCCAAGGCTCAATTAGTATGTTGGGTTTATGTATGAGTTGCAATTGTTGATAATTAATTAATCCAATTAATTAAACTTGCTGATTAAATATACATATAAACAAACCCATGCCTAAGGTTTTGAAATTTCCTTGGTGTTTCAGTGTGCAGCTACTCCCATGACAGCAGCTCCCAGGCCATGGCAGTGATCTGGCTGTGGCTCATTCCAGCTGTATCCATGGCAGCTGCTGTGTGGCTGGGGGGGATTTGTTCTAGAAACAGTGTGGAGAACACAGGGATGTTTTCATCATTGCTTTATTCATTATTGCTGGCCAGTGCTTACACTGTCAAAGTCTTTCCAGCTGCCCTGTCAGTGAGGACACCAGGAGGGATGAGCAGGAGCTGGGAGGGGACACAGCCAGGAGAGCTGACCCCAGCTGACCAAAGGGACATTCCATGCATGCAAAGCTGAAGGAACACGAAGGAAGAGGAAGGAAGAGGAAGGAAGAGGAAGGAAGACAGGAAGGAAGACAGGAAGACAGGAAGACAGGAAGACAGGAAGACGGGAAGACGGGAAGACGGGAAGACAGGAAGGAAGACAGGAAGACAGGAAGACAGGAAGGAAGACAGGAAGGAAGGAAGGAAGACAGGAAGGAAGACAGGAAGGAAGNAGGAAGGAAGGAAGGAAGGAAGGAAGGAAGGAAGGAAGGAAGGAAGGAAGGAAGGAACCTTAGAAATTCCACATTTGTCTTCCCAAGCAGGCATTACACATTCCAGGGGATGACTGAATGCCTGCCTGCCAATGGGAAATACTGAAATAATTTTTTACTTTGCTTGTGTGTATGTTTTTTTCCTTTAGGTATTAAGCTGCCTTTATCTCAACTCATGAGTTTTCTCACTTTTATTCTCCTGATTCCCTTTTGGTTCTTTCCCCCATCCCCCTGGCAGGGAGTGAGCAGGTGGCTGTGTGGAACTCAGTTGTGGGCTGGAATTAAACCACCATGACCAATTGCTGCTTTAGACAGTTATATGCTTTAAAAATCATGTACAATGTTGATTGGAAACCATCCAGGAGAAGCTGGTCCAAAATTATGGAAAAAGTCACATCATATTTTTCTCACCATATTTTTCTCTTTTATTCTTTTCTACTCATTTTCTACATCTATTAAAGCTTATGAGGAATTCCTCATTAAAAACAAAATAAAAAGCTTTTTTGCTTTTATTAAAACTGCAAAAATTAGTCTCATTATAAGTATAAAGCTTCTATTTATATTTCATTTTGGGCTGCTCGAAAAAGAAAAAAAAATAATTGCTGAGATAACACAGTAGATGATCTAGAAGCAATTAGAATTTAAAAAAAGTTAATTAAATCAGTCCTGAGATTTCCGACATCAATGAGCATCTGTTGTCTGTTCAACCATTCTGGCTGAGCAAACATGGGTCTAAATTTCTTTGGAGTATTAATTGATTTGATATTGCAAATTTTTACTATTATTCTTTTCTCCTTCACTAGTTCTTACTTGAAAGACCCAAGCATAAGATTTTCATTACAAGAAACGTAAACAAAAATTAGTTCCCCACCAACAGTAAAAAAAATCTATCAGGCTCCTTGACTGAGAGCCAAATGAGTACTTAATAAGGAAGTCTTTTATTCAGTAGTGAATATCAGTGCACAGTAGTTTCTAACTTTCATCTGAAAACCAGATCTGTTTGTCTTCTTTCCAGCTGCATTGGCACCTAATCATCTCTGACAGTGAGAGCTGAGCAACACAAAACATCTCTGCATGCCTGAGCTGAGGAGCCCCAGTGCTGCCTCAGCCCATTACAGAAACAATGGCAGCATCTAAAGACTATCTGGGGACTTCACCAAATTTAGATCCAATTATCTGATCCTAGCAGTTGCATATTACCACTAATTAGATTGAAGCAAATACTGTACTGAGGGTCGTGATATATGTGTTTTATTTAGCATGCCTTTCCTAGCAAAGCTGAGAAGCCTGGGAAATGTACAGAATGAAGAAAGCAGTTTTGTCTTTAGGACAGGTAAATTCCAAAAAACAGTGCTACAAAGAGCTGGACATGTGTCAAATAATAACCAACCTTGCCCAAATTGCTCCAAAAGCAAAGCACTGCAAAAGATAAACACAATTTCTAAATTGAATTAATATTGAGCTAATATTGGGAGGAAATTTTTATTCTCATATGGCTCACATCCCAAATGGCCTCATTACTTAATAAGATAACAGTTAATAGCAGTAGGTTGTAGAAGGACAGATTTCAGATTAATTAATGCCTGGGTAGTACTTGGCAGGAAATTGATTCCTTTTTTTAGGCCCCAAAGACAGCCCACTCCTTTAAAATCTGATGTTGCCATAGATGGTATTTCACACACTGGAGTGGTCAAACTCAGTCAGCTTCCCATAAGAGTTTGTACCAGAGAAAAAAAATCCCAGCTGCTACTAACTGGCATCTTTACAGGCACTCATAGGAAAAGCTAATACTATCCCTTTTGCAGAAGGATAAAGCTTATGTTGATTAAGCCTAAGACAAGGATAACAGTAGATAACAGTAAAAATGTTATGTGAGTTCCTGAGATTTAAATAATGCAGTGCAAAGATTATCCAAAAAGTAATTTATCCAGAAAGTTATAGTTAAATATTTTGTCTGAACTTTGTGACACATACCAGTGTTTACAATTCAAAAGACTCATCAAAAGCTGGCTGAAGGTGTCATTTGGTGTTTATTCTGCCCTTCCAACAAAATAAAGCTAAAATTAATGGTTTCATGGTGTGTAAAATGAACTGCATCTCTAAAAAATGTACCAAAATGGAACAGGCTGTAAAATATCTACAGGCACTTGTTGAAGGATTTTGATGCCTTTTTTTTTGCCAATCCAGTGCTTTAGCAGTAGCAGATGAATTTGATTGCTGGGAAAGCAATGAGTTAATTGATATTAAAAATTCCACTTGCAAATCTATTTCCTAATTTCCTCAATGAGAGAGGCTTTCATTTGTGCAAATCTCTGGGCAGATAGCTGAGCATACTAGAAGCTATTTCCTTTTAATTCATGTCTCTACTGTGTTACTTTCAGATGGCTAAACAGGTAGTACAGTATTTTGAGCAGCCATTTGTGCATTTATGCATATGCTAAATTCTGTGTCCAACATAACATAAGTGTGCATGTTTTTGAGCTGTCTGATATCTTGCTTCCTGATGTTCTCCATATCTTTTAAACAAGAACTGCTGATTCAGAAGAAAATGACACTTGCTCTTTTTAGGTGGCTCTGAAGGAATTGTAATATATTCTGGCAGTAGCAAATGGTAAAAGAAAATCTCTAGTGCAAACTACAGATAAATTTTACAAGTTCCACTGTTCATGGCAGAGCTATCAAATCTGCTTCACTGACAACTAGATAAACTGTTAAAAAATGTGTTTGATGCTTGAATTTGTAGTGCAAATTCACTCAATTTTGTATTTAAAACCAATTTTCATTTGGTAAAAGCTGGTAGCAATTATATGGTCAAATTAGTAAAATTCTGCATAAACTTATATAATTTTATTAATGAAATATGCACAGAAGGAAAGAAAAAAAACACAGCTGGTGCAGATGAGATTTTCCAGACACTCTTTTTACTAGTTATTCATGCAGCAGTGATTTACAATTGGGCCCACTGTGCTCAGTGATGTGTTGTTATGCCACCAGTGCATGGTTGCAGGAATGACAAATATATTTTGTCCAATGAATACATTAAACAAAGAGGTTCTGTAGAAAACTAAAAAAAAACACATCTATATGCCTGTGATAATCTGTGTAGTAGGGACATTTCAGCTTGTCTCTTGTTCTTAAATTCTTAATTTACTGTATTAAGTTGCTAGATGATATATGTACATCCCTTCTTTTACAAGTGGCAGAACACAATATTTCTTCAAAAAACTAATAGATATGATACAAGCTGAATAAAAAAAATTACACTTACACTTTCAATGAGACGCAAATTCAGACACTGCCCACAAAGCTTCCAATCATTTGTTTTCTGAGCAGCTGTTTTCCACTGAAAGTGCAAGAAGAGGCTATGCATACATACCAGTGATCACTCTGCTTTAAATAATGATAAATGATCCATTTTCCATGCAAACAATCCCAGGAAGCCATGTATTAAAAAAAAAATCCGAACAGCACAATGTGTACAAGTGACAGATATGGTTCTTGTACACCTGTACTTTGAATATCCACTCTTTCCAAATTCCTGTCTGCAGCTTTCTCAACCACAACACATGGCTGCTGAGGAATTCTGTCACCAGTCCCAAACCAGGGACTACAAAAGCTACAACAAAGGAGCAATGTACTTGCACTGCTAGTGCCTTGCTGTGCCAAGCTCTCATGCTTATTGTAAAGAAAATAAAATGCTTATTGTAAAGAAAATAAATGGCTCTGTGGCTTTGGACTCATGCTATCAATGCAAGGGCTGCCTGTGCATGGCCATACCAGCCTTGGTCAGCACTTGCTCAAGGATCTTTGTGCAGTGCAGCCATGTCCTAGCTAGGATCCTACCCTAATTTTAAGCAAGCAACATTAAAGGTTAATGAGGATTTTCGTAATGTAGATTGTTAAAATGCTAAAGGTTCCAATTATTACTGCATCAGCCTTATCTTTCCTTGATTCTAGTGCTGCAAGCTCTTCATAAATCCAACTAGCCTTAGGCTTCTTTTTTTTCTTTTTTTTTTTCTTTTTTTTTGCATATAACCAGATTTATTGGACCAGTAGGACTTTGAGGCTGTAGTACAATGCTGATCCCATTTTTGATGCCTTAAAAGCATTTCTGTTCTCTGTAAGAAACACCTTCCTGTATAAAGGGTCTGTTGTGAGGACTGTATTCAGCAGTGCTTTGGTGATGTGCTGGTTCATGTTAAAATAGGAGAATTCTTGAATGTCACCCTGTTCTCTTCAAAGGTTTTTCTTTGATTTTGTATTCTCTCTTCTAGTACCCATATTGTATTTCCAGGTTTCACTTTTCTTTCTTCATTTCAGGGCTCTTTGTGTTCCTACCCAAGGATCTTCTTTTTCTCTCTATTTTCTCCTCCAATCTAAAACCTGCTGTCCAACACTTCTTTCTATGAAGATAAGATAAATTTGGAAACTTTTCAAATGAAAAAGAGTTACATTTTATAATAATGTAGACACCTTATAAATGAAGCATAACAGCTTTCATTAGAATTTACCAGGATGAATTTATTATGGATGATCAGAATAGTATTATAAAAACCCATTTTCCTGGGAGGACAGTACCCTGAGAGCAAAGTTTCAGATTCATCATGCTAATTGCTTTTGATGTAAAAATATTGATTTTTAATTTCATGTGCATGCAATGTTATTTAACTCTGTGGGAATAAGATGGTGAGGTCTGGCACTTCTAGGAAATCCCTTACCCAAAGAGCAATAATCTGTGTATTGGAGTACAAGCCTTTGGCAAAAAATTCTATGCTGCTTGTCACCTACCTGAAAGTGCCACTCACCTGTATATTTTTGAGGCAACATCACCACTAAAATAAATACAAAGGGTTTTTTTTTTTGTGAACGTGTTTTGTTTAAGACCAAACAACAAAACCTAGAGCAGGCACCTAAAAGCAGCATAATTTATTATAACAGTATGATAATTTACACTAGGGAGGAGAAAAAAGTTTTATTACTTAAAATTGAGAGCAAATTCTGAAATTAGAAACAAGTCTGTTTTTAACTATGAATATATTAATTTTATTAAATTGACTACTCTTTCTGAATTTAACAAGAAATTTAAGCTTTTTATTTTTTGATTCCTTAGTTAGAAGCAGTTTTTTTTGTTTAAAAAAATTTTCAATCTCTTTTTGGAGATATTGGAATGGACTTTACTGTGATCTTTATCGTAATAAGTGGTTATCTATTTTGTTTAACGACATAGCTGAATATTATATTACTTAATTCTTCAATTAACCTCTTTCTTTCTGAATATCTGATAATTTCTAATTATCTGTTAATCTCTCTGTGAAGGAAGGGAGTCACTTTCCAAACATTATTGAATAAAATTTGTGTTTATGCTATTTGTGGATGAAAAGACCTACAGGAAGAAAACAGTATTCTTAGAAACAAAATTGCACAGAGAAAGTGCATTAATTTTTTAAAATTAAAATATTTTGCAGTTATTTTTAGATCAAAAGGTTATCTTACAATATGTCTCTAACTGAAGTAATTATTGGATTGGGAATACTTCTTTTGATGTGTTTATACAGGATGTATTTGTACACAATGTATTTAATATGATCTGTCCTCTGATGTACTAACCCTAATAAGAGTCATAATCTTAACCTATAAGGATTGACATCCTTAATAATGGAGAGACATAGAGAGGGTTTATTCTGTGAAATTTTGAATCCCATTTTTAAATCACTTATGGTTCTGGCATGTATAAATTCCTGAAGCAATTGAATGCTACAAAAATTATCTGTACTATAAAAAAGAATTCTTTGTTTTATGCCTACTTGAATTTAAACACATGGCAGGTCCGTGGATGTAGCTAATTAACTTAAATCGAGATATGAAATCAAATATTAAAAAGTAGGATGAATCACAAGACAATTCCTATTCGTTCAAATACCTGCCCTATGTTTGAATTGTAGGTTTTGTGAAATGGTCAGGAGTAGTGGCTGTCTTTGAAAGATTTTGTGACTCTTGTAACCATGCTGTTTTGTTTAATACCCTCGAGTCTTGGCTCAGTGTTAAAGGTGGGACTATTCACCATCACACCCTGAGGCATAAGACCTTTGTCATGTAAGAACTCAATAAAAATCATATGTACAGGAATAGGAATTGGCAGGACTCGAATCTAAATTTGTGTAAGTCACACACTAAGTTTAACTTGATTTGAAAACTTAGATCATACTTAGATTGACTTGCATTAAAAATATATTTTTCTTTAGATTACGTGCAGTACACAATGCTGACAGCAGAATTGCTGCACTACATTTAATCAAACATTAAGAACTCAGTTATCAGATACAGAGAAAGAGCTACCAGGTCTGTTAAATGCATTCTCTGTAGCTACTGCAGATTTCCTTAAAGTCTTAAAAAGTCATTCATGTTGCAATATGCATAGAAGTTCCTTCAAATCAGTGTCAAGAATGTCAGTAAGCCAAGAAATACAGGGAATAATTACATACATCCTCTGAAACCGCTTCAGCTGAGGAAACATTGAATAAGAGTATTGGATAAAGGAACTGCATCTCAATGTAAGAAAATTAAGTTACAGTTATCAAATTCTTATTAATAAACCTGAACACTAAGTTCATTAGTAACTGCAGTCAGATGGAGCTGTTTTTTCTCACTTGTCCTCATTTTGTTCTTCCCTTCTCCTTTGTCAACTGGCCACCATATGGAACAAAATGTACAGTCAAATGACTGTTTTAAACTCAGAATACCCTTGTAACAGATTCAGAGTTCTTGCTCTTAATTAAAAAAAAAAAAAAAAAAAGTTTTTTCAATAAACCAAGAGAAGTATT
>VXBI01003332.1:408908-419935 GCA_013397375.1 Toxostoma redivivum | reverse complement strand
AAAAAAAAAAAAAAGGTTTATTCATAAATCCAGAGTAAGATGTTTAGCCCAAATATCGTCATTTTGGTATATACCTCTCAGAGGTTTCAAAGGTACTTCAATTCTGAAAATTTTGTTCTGGTTCTTGTAAAGTCATAGCTTGTGAGACTTATGTAGTGCTACAGATAGATGCATATGTAGTTTAGTTCTGTATTACTTCCTCTGTGTGTCTGGGGAAAGGAATCAGAAACACATCTTTTCTCAGGGAATAGATGGGCACTAAACTGGCAAAAAATCTTAGAATCATTTTGGATAAATTTTAATTTATCTTAAGAATAATTTTCAAAAAGATAATAAAGCATTAATAATTTTTAAGAACTACCTAAGTAATTCTCACTTCTTGTATTTTGTGTGGTGAAATATTTCCTGTGCAGTTTCACTACTGCAAAAATAGTGAAATATTTTTTCTGAGCTGCCAGAAAAAGACCTAAGGCAGCAACATCAAGAGAGTCTCAATATCACCTGATATATTTGTCTGTCACTGGCCCTACTGGCACAGTTTCACTGACACACTTGCACACTTGATTTGCCAGAGAGGGGCTTGAAAGAAATTTCATCTGCTTAAAAATACAGCAGGTAGAGACCCAGTCTCCCTTCTGAGAATAAACTTTAGCTTCTTGAGCACACAACTGAGTTTGAAAGATTCAGAATATCTCAAAAACAGGGTTCTGTTTCAGACTTACCCCATTTCTGATTAGACTGGAAATACTTGTGAGATTATACCTTTGTTCAACAGTAATCTTTTGAGTGACAGCACATGAAAATGAAGTAACATAAGATTCATTATATGGACTCTAATGAGACTTTCTCACCAAGTTCTGAAAACTTAACAAACTGCAAAGGATGGTAACTTTTCAGTGAAGCCCTTAGCAATATTAGTGTTTCCTTGTGATTAATGTGCAAAAGTTTCTCTGAAGTTACAATTCAACAAATAATCTTCTTTGCTTCCTTTGTCATTTAATTTTATTTAAAAAGTATATCACCAGTACTAACCTTAATAACCATCTATCTGTAACAGTTTATTATGTCTCCAAATTGCCTTTTTGACCCACAAATCTCAGCACTTTGATAACAATGTCATTCATGGTTAAGAATTCTTAACTTTTGTTTTGTCTTGAATGTCAAAGAGCAGATTATTAGCCATGAACTTCAAGAAATGAAAAGAGTGGAGGGTAAGGGAGGTGAGAAGGGAGAGGCATTATGAACATTCACTATCTGAGACTAAAAATACTGGGCATTCAGAAAGCAGAATTCACTCTCCTGGGAAATAAACCTTTCCTTCTGCATATTAAAAACTTCATTCAGTTTCCATGTCTGTGTACTTGGCCTGCACAACTGGATCATGCATCTCTAAATTAATTCCCATAAAACTTTTAGCTTCAATTTCCTTACCCAGTGTAGAACTTCTCTTTTGAGGGGAAGGGTAGAGGATGATTGCTGTCTACAGTAATTTTAAGCTTCCTATATTTTATTGGTTTTTACCTTATCAGGTGTGAATTTTATCCACAAAACAATAATACTCATAATACAAAATCAGAACGTTGATAAAGGATTATATGCTAAGATGAAAAATTTCTTAAAGGAAAATTAAATCAAATAGGATTCCCCTTGTATTTCTTATACTTGATATACAAAGAGCTGACACAGTTTAATTTTTGCTCATTTATATACTTGGATGAGTTTTCTTCAGAGACTGTACAAAGCTCGACTTGAACAATGGAATTTTATTTTTGATAAAGCAGCATAATAAACCAATGTCTTTCAGAGAGTCTTGATAGTTTTCACATGATGTTATAAAAACTTTCCATCATGCCTTGTCTCTTGACATCTTCTTTTGCTAAAGTTTGATCTATTATTTATATTAGTGGTCCCAAGCCTTGTCTCTGCAAGAGAGAGGGCTGAGATTTCAGAGATGCCTTTGGAGACTAAAGCTCTTAAGAGTTTTGACAGTGACAGGATGCCCCAGGGTCCCTACAGCTCTGCCACCATAAAAAGGCTGCTACTGCAATCAGTGAGCAGCTTCCCAGTTATCTGCTCATTACACAGAGAAGACAGATAGTAAATGTGTGCACTCATTGCTTCTTTGCTGGAGCCTATGGAACTATTAAAACACGTGGAAGTGTTTTTCTTGTTTTACTCTCCTGAGATTTTAAAAGCATAAAGAGTTGATTTTTGCTCTTCTCTATTTTTCCACTCCCTCCCCATCTTTCTTAGTAAAATGATTTATAAATGAGCTAATTAATGTATTTAAAAAATAAACCAAAACACATGCCTTCAGTGTTCCCCTATAAACACTTGTGACTGGGATACTAATTACCATGAGGAATTTATTGTGAAAGACCTCAAATAACACTACAGTTCAGAGATAGCAACAACAGGTAGAGGAAGAGAGGAGACAGAAACAGAATTTAAAACCTCTAGATCCTTAAAGAGCTCTCATGAGGTATAGTGGGTCTTGTGGGAGATGAAGAAAATAGGCTCTGAAATGGAGTGAATGTCCTGTAACTGGCAACAACATTGAAATAGGTAAGGAGTGGTAGGGGAAGGAAAATTATTTTTTGTATTGGTAGTAGGACCCAGTGTCAAGAAATTGATAAAAGAAAAAGGTGATACAATTTAGAAAAAAAAATGAGAGGGAAATAGTAAAATACATATAAAGAATAAATCAGTAGAAAAGTCATAGATGGCATAGAAAGAAGAAAGACTCAGGAATGAGTCTCACGGTACCCACACAAAACCTCCTTAATAAAAAAATTCAGTTTATACTTTAGCTTAAAAAAAAATTTCCTTTTTTTTCCCTCCCACTCTATTCACTGTCCACTAATCTACTCTTCATTGTTAAGGTAATTGAAAATTCAGTCATAATGTGAAATTTGATAATAAGTATTAGATGAAACAGTGGCCATAACTTCAGGTGAGGCCTTGTACTGTGACTTAAATTTAGTGAAAAGGGGAACAGATTAGCTTGTCTAAGTGTTCAGTTGTCATTGATAATTGTTTAGCAAATCAAAATAGATCTTAATAAGTTTTTTGAAAGATAGTAACAACTTTATTGTTATTTGTATATCAAATGTCTATTCATGACAAAGTCCTATGAAGATTGCTTAACATCTGGATTTCATGAACATTTTGTTTAGAGACAAGTGGAAATTTGTTCGACCAATTTTATCTGACCAATTATATATGAAATGATGCAAACAGACAGAATACATCTCATTAATTATTCTGATATGCTCATCTACCTTGTTTCAGCAAGTTGCTTGTAATCTTTCATGAGAGTAGCACAGTCATCAACCTTTAGAATTTAGATCCTTAGACAATCCAGGAAACTTCAGTTGAAGACTGACTGCTAAGTTTTTTTTCCCATAAACACAATGTGCTGGCTATCTGTATACATGTGTCATTGGTAGATTGGTTTGTCATTAATCAGCAAAGGAAAGCTGAAGAAATTCTCTTATAACCAGCTTTTGACATGAGGTGGCAAAAAGAAGCATAAAACCTCTGAGAACTCTTAACATTCAGGGATATAAAAGCATTCTTACAGCAAATGAAAAAAAAATAAAATTTAAAATATTCTCTATAAATTTGCTTGTATGGTTTTTTGCATCATATTTTGCAAACTAAATTTAAAGGAAAAAAATATATTTCAAAATATAAGATTTTAATATACATGCCCAGATATTAGTACATTCTTTGCCGGGAATAAGAAGTTAAAAATATAAATCTACCTCCACATCAGCAAAATTTCGGTATGTAGAGGTTTCTTTTCAATAGCATTTACTGCTGAGTGGTGAACAACTGGTTGTGGAAACAGAATAATATTCTTTGTGGCTGGTGAGAAATTAATATACTCTCTCCAAACAGCCTCCAGCTCTTACAGCTGATCTATATTAAATGTGCTTTGACCTAGAACTGTGGCAGCAAGGATATGAGTCTTCTCTGTATCAAGCTCATTAGAAATAGAGAAAAGAATGATGCTCACCCTACAATTTATTTAAAATTTGCATGTGCTGACTAAACTGACTATTGGCAATTAATCAAGATAATGACTGGATGAAGGGTCAATCTAGTCAAGATTAAAGCAAGACAGACCATCAGTACTTTATCACTGATTGACTATTATGCTTCTTGTTGTCCAACATTATCAGTGCCTTCATTCACCTGCTCCATTTGACTTTTCTGCCCACCTCCTGAACAGGATACTTAATTGACCTCAGTATGTGAAATATATAAGTTATTTGCTGATCAAAGTTGATGTTGAGAAGCACACTCTTACATTATTTTTACTTTCATATTTAGCCATTCTTTTCCTCCATGGAAATTGCTTCTATAGTAACTGCACATGCCTAAATATATCTATTTTAGGTTTTAAAATGTCCTAATAAAAGCACTTATTTCATATCTGAAATGGAGGAATTCTCATTGGAAGACTATATCGTAATAGCCCCACTACAAAAAGGAAGACAATGTTTTCCAAGGCTGTCCAGGAGCCAAACTGCCACAAAAGAAAGGGAGAACTTGCTTAGTGTAACTTTTACACCTAAAACTGTACTTGAGTCTTCTGTCAGCATTTTTAGATCTGCAAGTTTTTTTTGCATTTCCAGGAAAATTTGTGGGCTTGCTGTTACTTGTGGCCTTTTAAAAGAAACACGTTTGTTTTGTCATTTCATTTTTAATCTCACCTATTTAAAAGTTCTTGTGACAATTCTCTTTATCTGGTATTTTTCCATCCAAAATCAGAGATTTTTGTGGCCTTTGATTTGGTTTCTCTAAGCCATATATTGATAGAAATTTCTGGTGAAACAGCACGGAATTTGATGATTCTCTCTTCATAAACAAATTCATTCAGTAGGATTCTTTTTCCCAATAATTTATGCTTGCAATTTGAATGTGATTGACATAGTTTTAAAAGAAAAGGAAAGAAGGTTTTGATGTGGAATTAATAAGACATTTTCTTCTTTGGACTCTGAATACATCTTGCATGGAGAATAGGAATGAGTGAATTACTGTGGAATACTTTGGTTTATGATTGTTACAGAAAAAGGTACCTGGGAAAGACGGGTGTGTTTCTGACTGGATTTTGAAAATGGAATGCTGCAAGGGAAGTGTCCTGGTTTCTGCTGTGGTAGAGTTAATTTCTTCTCAGTAGCTGTCACAGTGCTGTGCTTTGGATTTAGAAAGAGAATGATGTTGGTAATACACTGATGTTTCAGTTTTTGCTAAATCACGTTTATCCTAAGTTTTTTTTTCCCTTCTTTTATCCTATCTTTATTTTCCCTCTTTGTCTCACGCTCTGCCAAGTGAGGAGGCCTGCAAAAGAAACTGGGAGAGAGTATGGCCAGGAAATGTGCTGCAAAGTGACCAAAGGGATATTCCAAACCACAGAATGTGGTGCCCAGTGCATAAACTGGGGGGCTGGGGGGGTCACCCAGAATGAGGCCAGTCTGGGTTCAGGAAGAGAGGTCTGGCATCATTCAGTGGGTGGTGAGCAACTGCATTGTACATCACTTGCTTTTTCCATTATTATTATTACCATTATTATTATTTCCATTATTATTATTACAATTATTAGACTGTTCTTATGGCACCATTAAGGTTTTACTTTGATTCTCCTCCCCATTCCACTGTGGCCAGGAGGTTGTTGAGCAAGCACAATGTGTGGTGCTTTATCTCCAGCTGGGCTTAAAACCGTGACCAGAAAATGCTTGTTATGAGGGACAATATGGATTTTCACCTTCTAAACTATTACAGCTGTGAGAATTATGTGTTTTTTTGGAATGAAGTAGGACATGTGACCTTACGGTTAGAGCAGAATGCCAGCCTAGTGAGGGCTCCCAGAGAAGTCATGTTCATTTGAAATCTGCAAGAATTTTGCCATCAAGATCAGTAAGACAAAGATTTTGTTCTAGGAACAAGCCCTAAAATACTTTCTTTATCTTTATGTGATTTCTTGTGGCTGAGTTGAGTTCACAGACTCATGATACAAGAATATTTTCTTGGCTTAAAAGTGATAGCTATGCACTCTGCATTCTTCCACTGCAGAAGTAGAGAGAACAGCAATTTTACTTTGAAATTACAATAAGCAAGAACAGTTCTGTCATTCTGAAAGATGGCTGATTTTTTTTTACTTCCTTGGATAAAACCCCTGAAATTCAAGTTATTTTATATTCCCATATGAAAACTAGGCACTGGACTCAAAGAAGTTGTTGATACAATTCTCTCTCAACAGGGCATCCAAATATGACAAGATATGTGGGACTTTTCTAGGTCTCATGCATAAGAAAGGCAGATACATATTCCCTGTTTGCTTCATCTTCCATCACTTACATTGAAAAATGAATGTTTAAAACCTGTCCAGAGGTATCTAAAAGATGGCCTCACAGGAAATGTAGGATTATATTCAATATTTAGTTACCCATATTGAGCTAAGATTTCTAGGATTGGCTTTTCTGGAATCCAAGAAAAACTATGCGTGAACTGACTAACAGCTTATATATAGAACAATAGAACAATTTAGAAAAAAATAACATAATTCAGTATTTTTGCAAGTTATAAACATCTATCACAATCATAATTACTATGAATTTCTAAATTTCGGATTCTGCAACATTGAGCAACATTATCAGAATAGGTTTATATTTCAAATGATGGTAAATTTGGGTGTAAGCTGCTTATCAGAGTAGAGTTTTAATGAGATATATTCTGGAAAGATGCATGCAGTCTTAGCACTAATAAATTCTATTTTCAGGCTTCCTATGCCAAAGAACAGACCAAACAGCTGCTATCCTGCAGTGATGGAAATAAGTAGCTTTCTGCTTCATATGAGGCCATTTTCCAAAGTCAGAATGTTTTTTTAGCTCATGATAGAGAAAATATTTAGTGGTTATATGCACATATATAAGCCTGCCATGAAGAATGAAAGGCAAAAAAAATCCACACTAGTTACCCACACAGTTCTGACAGTGAAGAACTGCAATCACTTCTCCCTAGGTAAGTTTAATATAGAAATTTGCTGAACAGGAAGAAAACTGACAACTCTGTGAAAAAGATGGAAACAAAGACACCAAGTGATCAAGATAGATAACTGACAGTGTGAGCAGCAACCAAGCCAGCCTACTGTACATATTTTTATTGCTCAATAAGAAGTACTATTACCCTCAAGAATAAATATACAGAAGCCTGGCACTCTATCAGAATAAGGAAGTATGGGATTCACTTTTCTGTGTTAAATGGAGTTATTACCAAGTGCAAGCAGGTTCCTACACCTGCTCACAATAAAGCAGTGCTAAACAAGAAAGGGAAGCTTGTAGGGAGATTTGTGGAGGGGGAATTTGTGACTTGGGTAGGGCTGCAGCTGACTGAAAACCTGCTAGAAACAGAAGAGCAATGCAGTAATCAGCCTTATCATGGGGAGAAAGACCTGGCCCTTTGGTTGAATGAGGAAAGGGGGCCCTCAGAAAGGTGAGTTTCAGGCTTTCTCTGCTGTAAATCTTTACAGGCTGATGGTTTTCTATCTCTCTGGGTGTCTGCACTGATCTATTTATATCTAAGGGAGAGAACAGCTCTCTGAAGTTAAAGGGGAGCATTGGCAGCTTAGTCTCAGAAAAAAGTCTCTGAGGGGAACAATGCTCAGTAGGTGAAATGGTTAAAAGCCCTAGCTTTTTATCATTATACTTTTATTTCAAACTTTCATGCAAAGAGTTTGAATTTCCTTACAATCTTTACTACCCAGGAAACAGGACTAAGAAGGAAGTTCTGAGCCTTCCCGTCAATTAGAGTTAATTGAGGTAGATTGATTCACACATCCTGGGGTAGCAGGCTCTGGAAGCCATTCTTTTAAGCCTCCTATGGAAATTTAGTTCTAGGACCAGTAGAAGCAAGCAGGTCATTGTCTTTTCAAGAAGCTCCTTAGAAATACACATTTCTAGATGGAAATCAGTCCAAAGAAGAAAGTATGTATTTTGATTAGTGATCACTTCCAAATACACATTACTATGAGATCTTGTGGTATTTGCTTGCATTTTGATTGCATCTCTGAGATAGTTCATAACATTGTGTTAGATCAAAAAGGAGGAGCCCCTACAAACAGTGGAAACTGATCTTATATTGTCAGTTTGCATTGTTGGTCTAAACGATGTTGGTCAAACATGTAATAACAATTCTGGCACTCTCTTCGCTGAAATAAAGGATGAAGAGACAAAAGTTACTGCTATCTATTAACTGCATGGTGGCTGATGTTCCTCAACTGCCTCAGCTGTGCTATAAATGCATATAATTTTTGGTTTTTTTTCTTTGCTGGATTGTTAAATGCTGAAGTCAGAAGATTCGTAACCTTCAAATCTGTTGTTCAGATAGAAAATAATATATCCTTTTTATTTTTTCATTTGTTCTATAACATCATAAGATAGTGACTACAGGAAGCAAATATGTTCCTTTTGACCTAGTGCATGTTCTAAAGCAGAGCTGGACCCTTAATTTCACTACAATGCAACAATGGTAAACAAAGATAAATTATACAGCAATGGGAGGAAAATAGTAAGTTGTCTGAAGGGACAGTGAGACATGTTTTTTGTCTGATCTCCAGGGATGAATTCCTAGAACATCAGTTCATACCTCTTGGTGATGAGTGTATAAAGCTGTGGATTAATGCCTTATCTAGCACACTTAATGTTGTAAAGTTTGCATTTGATGGAATAGAAAATATTTATTTTCACTGACTCTAGGAATGTTCCTTTCAGGCTCAGCAAATGGCAGAAATATCACTTGAGTTATTAAGAAGTTATTCAATACTGCTCTTTTTTGTTTTTTAATTTTCAGTGGGTAAGCCATAAGGAGACTTTAAGTATATTTTTTGTAGATTTTAGAGTCTGTGTGTATGATTTGAAAGGAAAAAGTGCACATTTGTTTATCTAGACCTTATGTGGTCTAAAGAGTTATGCAGGTAGGTAACATTGCTCTTGGGAGTGTAAGTGAACTTACTTTAAAGACAGATTTTAGAAATACTAAATAGTATGAAAACAGAATGTTAACAGTGTAAGTATCTGGAGAAAAGCAAGAAAAGAAGGTGGAAAAAACAGTAAGCAGCATTTGAAGAATTTGAATGTCAGCACCTACAATAAAAAATCATAAACATTTTGTTACATATTCCAATATTTACCATATTGCAACACAAGTATTCATCTATTGGCTGGCTATTCCCTTCTACTCTGAAGTAATATTAATAGTAAACAGACTTCAGACTTCTCTGGATTTTCTTAGCAAAAATCCCTCACCAAACTATTTCAAAATACCATTGTTTTATTTATAAATTTTGAGTAGCAACCAATGCACAAATTTACTGTCTTGACTAGGAGAAATATCAGTAGGACTTGAATTACTAGTTAAAATAGTATAGAAAAAAGTTTATGCATTCATGATTAAGTAGTTTGACTTTAAAAAGACAACATTTAAAATTCTTCATCAGATATTAAGATTTTTTTTTTAATTACAGAAAAAATATTTTTAAACTCTTTGCAGGCTATTTTTAAATTATTTAGATTTTTTTTAGCTACACTCCAATCAAATGTCATAATTAAAATATAGAGAGCCCTCATTAACAGATCACTTTATAAAAAATAATTCTGTGACTATCTATCCTAAGTCACATACATTTGGAGGACTTCAGAGTTTAAGAAGCTGCCTGACAATATCTGTGAGTAAACCCCTAATACCTAAAGCAGCATACTGGCAATGTTAGTCAACATGAGAATGTTTAACCACTTTTGGATTAGCTAGCATCTTACACAGTGAAAAGAAAGTATTTGTCACTGCCCAAAGGCTATTTTTTTTCAGTTATGCTTAGAAAGCACACTCATTTTCTAAGACAATTTTTCTCGTTTCATTGATATCCTCTCTAAACTGGGATCATTAATCAGATGTACCAGGACCCTTACTTTCTTAGACAAATTTTGTTAATGGTGGATTTTTAGGGGTTTAATTTAGGACAAATAATAAAGTCTAGTGACGTTGTTTTAAATACATAGCTGAATAGAGAAACCACTAAGCTCATGAATGTGCTCAGAAATAAACTGGTTTCTTATCTCTTAAGATAAGTTGTAGTTCTTATCCTAAACTGGATTCTTATCATTGTTTACCTGGAGAATACCTGAAGAGTCACTGGAATGAACATAATTATTGGCTAAGAAGTGAAAATAGCACTGTTGATTTCCACATTTGTTCATTTTTGTTATCAATGTAGTGATTTTTGAAGAGCACCAGCACAAAGAGAAATCAAAGCTGCACTAGTATTTATAATAATGCATTACACTGAAGGTGTTAGATTAGGAAGACTCAGATCACTTAGATTCTTTCTACCTTGCAATTTGTCTTGCACTGCTCACTGTATGTACAGAACAGGGCCCAAGCTTCAGTCACACACCTTCTTGTTCTACCAGTTAAGCCCTTTGAAGCTGGTTTGTGTCATTAAAGTGGGTCAGAGTTATGTCCACAAAATTAGGTATAGGCTGCATGGCAATTGTACCAACTGAGATGTTGGGAAGCTGTTCATACTCATCCTTTATTTACTAATTATTGTAGTTTAACTGATAGAGTTCTGTTCTACCCAGTGACAGAACAAAAGAGAGACTAACTCTGAAATAAACTCCAGTCTTAGATAAAGCTTGCACTTGCCTGTGAAGAGATTGTCAAAACTTGAGATTTCCTGGATTGAAATTCAACATGCTCATTATTCTTCTACCATTCATTTGAAATTCCATAAAGATGAAGGACATGATTCTATAACTCCTACCATCTAGCCAAAAGTCTTGTTTTTTTGAAGGTCCAGAGTAATAAGGAGCTATCTGAAAAAGAATTTGCTTGTCTGTTTCGAGAGCTCAGTGAAATGAATCAAAGTGGTTACTAGGTCACATATGTTGTGGGATCAAAACAGAAATCTGGATACCTAATTGCTCTTTCTTTTCCTTCCTTCCTTCCTTCCTTCCTTCCTTCCT